>MU227737.1:210538-228650 GCA_018584345.1 Thuja plicata
GAACCTAATGTCCAAATTTTCAAATGCAAATGTCAGATAAGTGCTTTATGCTTTTTTGAGGTTATATAGTTTTTATTTTCAATTAGTTTTTCAGATTACTCTATGAACCAGGGTATCCTACTGTGTTTTTTCCTTGTTTCATTTGTTTATGTTTAATTTGTTCAATTTGAATAGTAATTGCAAGGTCTGTGAACCTGTTATTGTTCCTTTCGGGCTCTTAATTTGGGTTAAAATCGATAGGACTAATTGTATAAATTATTTTGAATTTGTGATTCAACAGAAGGCTGTAGAATGATGGTCTCGCTTTACAAGAGTGAGTTATCTTAAAACCGTCTCTAACTATATGTATGATTGAATGTAATTGACTCTATTCCCAATTTGGCATCAGGCACTAATCTTATTTCATTTGTAATTGGCATTTTGTTCTTTCTGTAATCTATACATTATATTTGTTATCTTCTTTACAAAGCATTCAATTAGGTTTTGATAGTATTTTAGGCTTCAGTTTAGATATCAAACTATTTAGCAGTTAGGAGATCAAGTCATTATCCTCCAAAGATTGTTAACCCCTTTTGGAGGACTTGCTTTTGTTTGTGCACATGTTTGTGCAGTTAGGAAGCACCTTTTTAGGCCTACCAGCCTTGGCTCGATCGAGTCAGAATTGGAGAGGCATTTATTTATGCCTGTCAGTTGGCCTCAAAACGATCTAGCATTTTTGAGCACCAACACGGCTAATGCAGTATATTGCTCTTTCTTTCCCATTTTCATCAAGTTGAGCTAGTAATGCCCCCAAGGAAGATTTTGTCGCTGAAATATATAGAATAAGTGGTTTCCCTATGATAGGAGGCATTAAAATGGGAGGATTTTCCAAGTACTTCTTGATTTGATCTATGCTCTTTTGAAAATCCTCATTCCAAACACATTTGACCCCTTTGTGTAAGTTCTTGTTGAACAGTTGAGCTCTATCTGCCAATTGTGAAATAAATCTCCTTATAGATTGAAGACGTCCCTGAAGACTCCCCATTTGAATAACATTTCTAGGAGGTGACATATCTATGATTGCTTGGACTTTTTCAGGGTCCACCTCGATTCCTTTTGCTAAAATGATGAATCTGAGTAGTTTTCCAGAGGTGACTCCAAATGCACACTTTTTAGGATTTAACCTTAGCTAAAATTGTTCCATGAGATCTAGAATGACTTCTAAATCATCTAAGTGTGTGTCTCTTTGTTTAGACTTGGCCAAGGTGTCATCCACATAATCTTCCATGTGTTTATGCATCATGTCATGAAAAATTGTTGTCATAGCTCATTGATAGGTGGCTCCTGCATTTTTTAATCCAAAAGGCATAATGTTCCAACAATAGGTACCCCATGCACAAGTGAATACAATCTTTTTTTGATCTTCAAGAGCTATCTGCATCTGATTGTACCCAAAAAAACCATCCATCAAGGAATAAATCTCATAATCTACAGTCATATCCACTATCATGTCTATATTGGGAAGTGGAAAGTCGTCCTTTGGGAATGCTCTATTGACATCTATGAAATCTGTGCATACTGAAATGGATTTATCATGTTTGGAAACTGGTACAATGTTTGATATCCATTCAGCATAGGCAATAGCTCTTATGAATCTTGCACCAAGGAGTTTCTCTAATTCCACTTCGACTAGAAGAGCTATGTGAGGATGCATCTTTCTCAAATTTTTCTTAACTGGTTTGACAGTTGGAGCTATGGACAAGTGATGCATGATAAGATTAATGTCCAACCCTGGCATATCAGAATAAGTCCATGTAAAATTGATCTTCTTTTTCTGTAAGAACTTAGTGTAAGCTTCTTTCTCTTGAGGTGACAAGGACTCGGCCAAGTGTACTATTTGTGGAGCCTCAACTATACCCAAATTGACTGCTTGTGTTTGTTCAATAATCACTAAAGATCAATCTTGAAATTAGCTAGGGAGATGATCAAGTACCTCATCCTTAGGCACCTTAGAGAGGTTTTCACCCTTGGATACGTCATTTATTTTTACTTTCTTCAGTTCTGACACTGCTACACAGTGGTTTTCGCCATCAGAACTCCTATTATTTTTATTTTGTGAATAAGGTACTTGATGTCTGGCTTTGTCATACTGGTAGCTAGTTCACTGGTGGAAGAGACTATAGGTTCAATGACATTTAGGTAACAATATATCTCATAATCATTTTGGAATGTTAAAAGCTCAAGTTCTTGATAGCGTTGGGACCAATCAATGAGGTTGGGATGAACAAGAGGCAATTCAAAAACTAGTTCAAGGTTATGAATGTGAATGATATTATCATTGGTGACCAAAGAGTCAGAGTCTGCCAAGTATCCTTCTAAGCTACCCAAATCAGGATCCATCCTAACAAGTGAAGAATTTCCCATTAAGGAAACACGTGGGTTCCAATCCTCTAATCCTACACATGTCTCATTGGCTACCTTAGGTTGGGAACTATAAGTATGGATTACATCAACATCCATGTCAACTATAGATGGTTTTGAGAGAGAGTCCCATTCATACTCATGTGAACTTGTGTCTAAACTACGGCTAGGATGCTTACACCATGAAGGTTTTGGGAATCTTTATGTGGAAGGTTTCATTTTATCAAAGGTAACACCTTCTCTTTCCATTAAATGAGCAAGATTCTTATGCTGGCATTCTCTATGAGGATCTTCAATATCTAATTCATTTTGTTCTAAAGTTGCAACTGAATCATGAGTGACTAGAATATCAGAATCTCCCCAAAGGAGATTAGTGGAAGGGACCCAATCTTCGCACATGTCTTGTTGGTTTGTCAGATTAGGAACATATTTTGGTTCATTATCTCTATTCAATGCCTCAAATATAGGATTAGTGCACTTGTTATAATTCTCAAATCCCAGGCCAACCGGCTTCTTAGACTTGCATCCAAAAAGAGCATGATCAAGAGGTTCAGCTCTAGCATCCAATTTGTGACTAAGAGGGCCATGTCCAGGATAGCCCATCTATCTAACAAAAGTATACCCACTTCCATTAGCTTTAGGAGAGGGAGAGAAGTTCTTGTTGTGCATATATTTCTCTTCTCTATAGATCTAGTCTCTAACAAACGTCTCCTCTTTCTCATCTTGGATAGGCACTAAGGACTCTACAAACATGCCAAATAATTTCATAGCTGAAGAGGAAGGTTTCTTTTCTTGTGAAGGCTTTCCATAAGACTGAGGTGAGACTGGCAGTGTTGTGAGGGAGTTGAGTTGATACCCCCCATGCCAAGATCTTCAGATTTGAGCTTGTCTCTACACTTAGCTAAAGTTGCATCAAAATTTTCTTCTTCTCTATTGAGGGTAACATGATTTCCTATTGAAATTGAATTAATAGATAAAGTGTTATCCCCAGGTATACAAATATCTATTCCATTATAGGGAAACTTAACACATTGATGATAGGTAGACGACACTACTTGCATATCATGAATCCATGGTCTACCAAGTAAGATATTATATGCAAAGGGTCCATCATCAACTATTTGAAATAAAATATCTTTTTCAACAGGGCCAATCCTAACAGGAAGGACGACCAATCCCTTGGAACTTCTTTCTTCCTCATCATATGCTTTGATATTAATTATTTTTCTGGTATCTATGAGTTCTTTAGAATAACCCAACTCTTTCAAAAGACTAAAGGAACAAATATTAAGCCCAACGCCCCCATCTATCAACATGCACCTAACACGGGTTCTGTGGATCATGACCTAAATATGGAGAGATAGATTGTGTGGGTGGCTCAAGGATTATCATCATTCTCTAAAAAGTTAAGGTAATGAGGGATAGCAATGTGGTTAACCATGTTTTGGAATTGATCAACATCTAAGTTGTTGGGGACATTCGCCATGCGCAAAGCACCCTCAAGGACTTGCTTATGTCTCAGGGACAACTCTAAGAGATCAAAGATCGAAATATGAGTTGGGGTTATTTGTAATTGATCAACAAGACTATAACTAGACTTAGGATTGACTGCTAGCTTTAAGGTGACATTCTTGGATGCCACTTGCTTAGGTTTACTTGATTGGCTTGAATTGGGTCCTCCAATGACAACGGGACCTTGACTTCTTGTAACAACATTAAGAGTTTGAGACGACACTCTAGAGTTGGGACCCCTTAGCACCACAATAGGTTCTTCATCAAAGATAGGACGAGAGTCCACATCTAGATCACAACCATAGGGATCTCTACCCCTCATCATATTGACATTTTCTTCTACAAATTATAGCATGTTGATAGTATGCATCTATGTAAGTGTAGTTGATCTCAGCTTTTCCATTCTTAACTTTAGAGGTTTCCCCCTTCTCATACTTGAGAAAAGGTTCCTTGAATGCCTTATGATCGGCATTAGTGTTCAATCCATCTACCTTAAGCTTTCCATTCTCAATGAGATCTTGAATAATATGCTTAATTTTGTAGCAGTTTTCAATGTTATGTCCAATACCATTGTGAAATATGCAAAAGGCCTTCTCATCCCACCAATGCAGCTTAACATCAACTATATAAAATTTCACCGGATCTTGAGGATGTGCAAGATTGTTGGCAATGACCATCTTCAAAATGTCCTCATATGAATCACCAAGTTTTGTAAATTGACGTCTTTCTCTCTTAGGATTATCTTGATATATTGGCTTACTCTCTTGTTGATTAGATGTGTTGAGCTTCATAGCTTGAACAACACTAGACAAGTGGAGCACATTTTGATCTTTCGGTTGAGTGGAGTCCACAACTCCATCATTTACCACTTGTTTGTTCCTATTCCATTGTGAGTTCTTCCCTTTATCCTTGTTAGAGTTGTTATTATTTTGACCATTGTTATTGTTGTTTCCATGTTTGGTCAAGATACCTTGCTCTTTTAAAACATCTTCAATCCTACATGCGGTTTAAACCATGGTATCAAAGGAATAAAAAACCACTTTTCTAACTTCATACCGCATTTTGGGAACCAAGTTGCTAACAAGGATATCAATCTTTTCATTTTTTGAAATGGTTCTAGAGTATCAAGAACACGATCGTCTCCACCTTTGCAAGAAAGCAACAAAGGATTCCCCTTGACTTTGTTTTAAATTGCATAATTCCAACATAGTGATTGGTCTTGAAAGGTTGTATGCAAAGTGTTGAACAAATCTATGAAAAATCTCTTTGAAATTCTTGACGGGGGGAGTTATGTTGGTGAACCATTCCATTTTTTGACCTTTAAGACTCCTTGGGAATAATCTCATAAGATACAAGTTGTGTTGGTGGAACTCAAAACTTGTGGTATAAAACTGGCGCACATGATCATGTGGATCTCCATTGCCATCGTATTTGTCATATTGAGGAATTTCAACCTTTCTAGGGAACTCTTTCATGTCAACACTCTTATCAAAAGGATTAGGACAAATTGAATCTAGTGAAAATGAATTCTTAGGTGTCATCATCTTTGCCACCATGCTCTTAAGTTCCTTGAGCTCTTCCTCTTGAGATGACCCTTGCTTCTTAATCTTTTTGTCCACATCAAAGTTGTAAGGGACCCTAGCACCCTTGTTTATCAAAACCTCTAGGAACTTATCTTTGTTTTGCTCTAAATATTTCTCCACATACTGTTCGAAAAGTGGTTCTTGTTGCATTTTCATGAAGTCTTGGGAGCTGGAGTAAAAATTTTAGCTACTATCCCCATACTATGAACCATGATGAGCACATTGTGAAGGTTTCCATGAGTTCCTCGGAGGTGTTTGTCTGCTATAATGATCATGTCTAGAAGCCCTTCTTCCTCTAGGGCTAGGAGATCATGATGGTGTTCTTGAATGTCTTCCACTATGTGGAGTCTCAGGAGGAGTGGATGGAGGAGAGTTGTTTCCACCACTAACACGCATGTTATTGAATTGGTCATTGAGTCATTGAGCCAAGAACCTATCTTGCTACTCTTGAAAGTTTCTTTTCCATTTCTACCAAAGTCTGTCTCTCCAACTCTAGGAATCTAAATTGTTCTTCCTTTGCAGCTTGTTCATCTAGAAAGACTTTATTTTCATGCTCAATCCTCTTGAGTCTTTCACTCATGTATCTTGAAGATGTTTTGAGTGGTGAACTTGGTCTTGAATTTCTAAATAGTTTGTTGGTATAGGTTGCATTGACATGAGTGTCATAAAGTTCATCTCAATGGTTCTCATGTTGTGATAACTCATCTTCATAAGCTTGTATTTTACCTCTCTCTCTCAGCCCTTTGGTGTGCATCCAAATATCTATTTGTGATAAGGGGTGAGACTGGCTGACTGTTATGAGGGTAACCACTAAGTGAAATAGCATCCCTATGATTTGCAAATATGTCATCAAGACATTTATCCATGTCTTCCCTCTCTCTCTCTAGGTCATTGTGTAGCTCATATCCATAGAAGAGTGAGAAGATGCTAAGGGGGTACCCAACTCACTAAGGTGACTCTTGGAATCAAACCAAATTTCTGAGTTGTTCCTAGGTGATTGATCAAATATGGGTTCTTTTCCCTTACATTTTTGGCAATTTTGAACTAAGGGTAATTGGTTGAAGACCACTTGAGGTCATTTTCCTTGATTTACTTGATATCTTGTTGTAACTAGCATGAAATAAAAGGTACTAGATGATAGGATGACCCTACGAGATGTTGGTACCAAACTAGGATAGTAAAGGCATTAACTTGTCCAAAGAGAGAGGTGATAAGATAGAATTTGTAAGAGGCATAAGCCAACACTGCCACAGAGGTGCCCACATTTTGAATAAGTATCCTAGCACATATGGATCAGGAGGATGATCTTACCCAAGTTATATTAATTAAATTTGAATATATGAAATTGAATTGACAAGAGATTACCAAAACTCGCCAAGTGTGTTATCAAAGAATCTAAAGGTTTATCTTTTCAACAAGGACGATTTCTAGCTAACCTAGCTCCAAGCAAAAAAAAATGAGCAATGGTGGAGATTAAATCTTGGTTGATCCATGTGCTCATTAAAAGAAAAAAGCCCACCACTTAGAAAGATGTGATAAAAAAAGGATTTTTATTTAATTTTAATTTAATTTATTTCCTTTTTCATCAAAAGAAGAGCTTTAAGTGAGGATTTTTATTTATTTAATTAAAAGAGGGGTTTTCTTTATAATTAAATAAATTGAAACTTTATTTAATTAAATGGGAGGAATTTATTTTAATTAAATAAGATGAATTTTATTTAATTAAAAGGGAGATTAAATCTTTTAATTAAATAAAAATGATCAAACCTTAGAAAATATTGAAATAATTGAATTAATTATGATTTGATCCAGGAAATTGATTTGAATTGAAAATGTTGCAAAGCATTGATTCAAGAATTTGATAAATTGATAAATGGGGGCCCATAGTCTAGGCGACCATTTTAGGGTGCATATAGTTATTAGTTTTTTGGTTATCACAACATAGTTTTTGTTGTCTGAACCATTGGAATCGTACAAAGATTCATTTTGATAGTTTTTGTAGGAGCATGAGAAACATAAACTCTTTAAGATGTCTGAAGATGATAAACTATAACAATATTAATGTTAGTAGTAGTGATAGGAGCTCTTTGAAAGTGACTGTGTCAGTTTTTGATTAATTTTATGGATGGGGTTTTTTTGGCTTGCTCTCGGTTCTAATGGCCCTGATTAGTTTTGTTAACCTTTTATTGTCATATTCATCCAATTGAACATAAATGAACTTGTATATGTCTTCCACACATACAACCCTAGCAGGCAGTGCCAAAAATTCATTATATGTAGAATCCCTCACTGGCTCTTTCATGAATTTTTCAAATTTTTGATGAAACTCATCTTCACAACTCACAAGTCTAAATGAATCCATGAGAAATTTTTAAAAAAAAAAAAATTGTAGTTGGTCATAGCTTCAATTTCAAATTTCCTTTCGCTCTTCAAAATTTGGCAAGCATAGATATGAAAATGATAATTAAATTCTTTTTATATTTGTTTTATATGCACTTAGCATTTTGAGTTCATTCTTTCTGAGTATAGAGCACCATCTGAGGTTCCATAAACCATCACAAGTCAATATTTTCTAGCGCAATTTTCACTAATAGTTATGTCTTATCAATTTATATAGCATATCGTTTTGTGATAACAACACCATCTTCTTTGGAAAAGTAAAAGAGGATATTCATTATAGTTCCCCCTGAGCTAAAACATCCTAAAATATTTTATGGAAAGATTTTTTGCACTAGAGATAGGTGTAGCTAGATTGTCTATTGTATATACTTCTTTCTTCTTCCAGATCCTCCTCATTTCATTTCTTACTTCTATGTAAGTTTTCTTTATGGGATCATTCCTTCTTTTTGGTGTATCTTTGTTTAGATTCCTTATTCTACAATACTTGGTAATGTGTCCATTTTGGTTACAGTTAAAGCATCTGATGTCCCTTTGTCTTGAATTTCTTGTTGTTACTCTAGATCTACACTAACCATCTTGATGTCCAAATCCAATGCATAATTGACAATATCTATAAAAAGGTATGTTCTTTCCATTAACTTGACTTTTGTAGCTATTATCCAAGTATGAAAAAATATTTTGCATGTAAAACATTGAACATTTTGATTTATCTTGCTTCTATATTATATAACCTTACATCAAAACTTGTTGCAAAAAAAACAATAACTCTTGAAAGATGGGTACCTTTGAGCATTAGGTTGTCTGATTAGAGTTTTTTTTTCAAGAGGTCTTATGGTTTTGAATCTACTTTCTTTTTTTTTTTTTTTTTGTTTCTTCAGTTTTCTATCCAACTTCATTCTCCTTCAATTATCCTTTGCTTTAGTTCTTTAATCTGAACATTCACCAATTTTAAAGCCTTATCCTCATTTGTCCTTTGGAGTTCTCTGAGTAGATATTATTTCATGAAGTTTTAGGGCACTTTCCTTTAGTTTATCTCCTAATTTTAGACTCATCACTTCCTTTAACATTATGAGATTTCCACAATCCATTTTTAATTCAAATTTATTTTTGGATTTGATTGTGTATTTTTTTTAGCATCAACATTTCGAATCACACTCTATGATCCATCATCGGGATGAGAGAGTGTAGGATGTGTAACATAAGATGTAGACTAAGTATCTCTCAAAAGACATACGAAGAGATGGGGAGAAGAAACAACACACACAATGAGAAAAACAAAAAAAATAGAATACCAGAGTAAACAAGAGAAAAGATAATAGAAAAATAATAAAAAGAAGAAGACATATAGAAAACCCAAGAATGAGGAGAGGGGGAAAGGAAATTAGAAATAAACTAAAACAAATAAAAACACCCAAATAAATAAAATATATAGAAACACATATATAAATATACGTGCAAAAATACACAACATAAAAGAAAATCTATAAAACACACCTATAAATAATAAATTACTATGAAAAAACAAAAAAAATAAAAGCACACAAATAAGCTATAACACACACACGCGCGCGCGCGCGCGCGCACATACACATATATAAACAAAGATCAAAAAACATAAAAATAAACACACACACACACAAAAAAAAAAAAAAAAAAAANCACATACACATATATAAACAAAGATCAAAAAACATAAAAATAAACACACACACACACAAAAAAAAAAAAAAAAAATACCAAAAACACACACAAAAAAATAAACACATGAAAATAAGAGCATATAAATCAATAAACACACACACACATATAAATTGAATAAACTAAATACCAAAATCACACAAAAAAAGATAAACACATTAAAATAAGAGCATATAAATTAATAAACACACATACAAACAAGCAAGTAAAAATAAATAAACAACCCAGAAATAAATAAATAAGCGCATATATAAATGAATAAAAATAAAAATAAAACCCAAAAAATACCATGTGTGTGGGCACGCACATGCGCACACACAAATATATTATATATATGCCCATATATGTGTGTGTGTGTGAGTGTTGAAGTGTATATGTATATATGTATATGTATGAATATGTAGACACACACACATGCATGCATATACCTATACCTACATACTTATGTGAATTACCTACATGTACCTATACCTATACCTACATATCTATATATATCACTTCTCATTCAATCTTTACACATACTTATGTCTTTTGTTTGATTATCCCATTTAAGAATTCTTCAAATTTCTCACTTTCTTCAACTCGCAGATTTAGATGAACAATTGTTTCATTTTATTGCTTTAACTCCTTAATGACTTCCCTCTGTCTTTCCTTGAAATTTTTGACCTGGTCTCTCAATTTTCTGACACATTCATTTCCTTTTTTATGTTTTTATTCATCTATCCTTATTTTCACTTTCCACATTCTCAGGCACATAAAGAGTAGTTAGCAATTCTCCATCAAAATGACTTTACTCTGTAATACCTTTGTAACCCTAACTCAACAAAGAAAGCATTGTGATCCTGAGTTTATATTTAGATAGTATTGAGTAAGTCTATTAGATGTCGTAAGATCCTTTTCACATTTTCCTTTTTTCATATATGAGTGTGATATTGCATTAGGAGTATACGTAGAGGTACTAATCTAATCTAATCCAGTTGCTTATTCATAATGACTTCATATTCTAATACTTTATGATGATATTAATGAATTATATATTATACACATATTGATGTTGTTAAGTACATTGCTTATGGTTAGTGACACCCTTCTATGTGTTTCCATCTTTATTATGTGGTGAGGGTCTTTCGGGACTTTGTTGTATGTGATGGACAAATTATTATGCTTTGATATTCAGGACTTGATGATGATGTCCTTTGATGATTTATGTATACATACTGGATATATTTATATTATTAGGATCATCATATATTCTCTCTTTTATTATGAGTATGTGATGATTATGCCTTATGTTTATATTTCATGTATATACATATACTTGTGTTCTAACCCATAATTATGTTAATGTTAGTCATTTAGGATGATTAGGTTATTGATATGCTTTATGTACTTATTATTTTGATCTTCTCCATGATGTGTTTTGTATGAGGAGCGAGGAATTCATATTACTCACTTGTGAGGTCCATACGATGTTTCAATTCTCTCTTCATTGTTTGTGTTATCTAACATATTATATTATATATGTATACGCATGTACGGTTCTTATTGTGTAGGTCTATGCAAGTACTAGACATTCACTCCACCCGGCTTTACAAGTTTGAGCATGACTTTACAATCCTTGATGGTAGTTGAAGGGAGATAGAATTAAGGCCAACATGATCCTATCCCTTCCCATCATTCTAATTGAATAACGATCTTGATCTTGAGATACCTAGTCAAATTATCAGTGTGACATATCATGACCCTCCTATTAACTGGTTGTGTGTGATTTGATTTGAGAGTTTGATTTTATGGATCTATGGTATTTGATGATGCATTATATTTTGGAGAAAATTTTATGTGAGTGTTCTCAAGCCTGAGGATGTATGCATTGGGTAAGTGCACAAAGATGGGGGACCAAAAAGGGGGTATAAGATGCCACTTTTTTTTCTTTTCTGAAATCAGCAAACTTTGAACTAAAATGAGAAATTGAGGATAGTTAGACTCAAAATTTCAAAATGTGACAAAAACAAGAGTTGTTCTACTCTGAATCTAGTTTCTAAACTAACAATTTATTTTAGAAATGGAGATTAAGGCCCTAAAAAAGGGGGAGCACAAAAAGTGGTCCTATTTTTTTGTGAAAAAACATAACATAGCGTTTGGTGTGCTCCCCCTAAAATGTTTTTTTTTTTTTTAAAACAATTTAATCGCTCCAGTGAGAAATTATCTAACATCACCTAGTTTATCCTAGATTTTCCTACTAATTTTCTGATGAAAGTATGATTTTTTGTGATTTTCTGAAGTGGACACATCCTGAAAATGTAGAAGTTTTGTGTGCTCCCCCTAGAAATCATTGAAAACTAATCAAAAATAAAAAAAAAATTTTAAAGTGTGTAGAATAGAGTCTAGTTTCTGAAAAATGTAATTTGTTTCAAAATTTGATGAACGAGCCAAATTCTAAGCCCAAATGAATACACGTTGGTTTTTGACAAAAATCAAACATACTTACAAAAGAAATTAGAGATGAAAAGCTTAACATAATGAGAATTCAAAATAAATAATATGGTTAGATAGCTAACAGAGAGATCTACAATATCATAGCGTTTAATTTTATCATTATTGAACCACATGCAAACCTGATGGGGAGCACACAAGAAAAAATGTTATTTTTTGTAGGTTTGCTAGAAAATATGTCTCAGACATGTTTGAATCCTCCAAGCCTTTGGGTTGGATCTCCAAGGCAAATCCAAGCCTTAAGCTTGGTAAATTTCAATGTACTTAAAAGTGTGCATGTGCTATAGAACTTTAGTGCTTTGTAAATTTATGGTTTACATAGCACGTACGTGCTATAGTGTGTACGCACTATGTAAACCATAACAAGATCCTTAAGGGAGGGAGACAAAAAGAGTAGTAGGTGGGAGAGAGAGAGAGAGAGAGAGAGAGAGAGAGAGAGAGAGAGAGAGATTAATGTATAATAGGACCCCTTAAGACACCTTAATGTAAACTGGGACCCTAAGATGTATTCTTAGAGTTCATAAGGGGTGGAAAGGTGTCTTAAGGGGTCTTATCGCTCATTAATGGGTCCTACAACCCCTTATGACACCTTACAAACCATTAGGAAGACTAAGAGTACATCTTAGGGCTTGTAAGGGGTCATAAGACATAGTAATATATCATATGACCCCTTAAGACTTGTTAATATGTACTAGGAACCCTAAGATGTATTCTTAGGGTTCCTAGGGGGTTGTAAAGTTTCTCAAGGGGTCCTAGGACACATTAATACTTCTTACGACCACTTATGACCCCTTAAGAAGCCTAAGACTACATATTAAGGGTCATAAGGTGTCTTAATGGGTCATAGGACCCATTAATGTGTCCTTCAACACCTTATGACCCTTACAACTCCTTAAGAAGCCTAAGAGTACATCGTAGAGGTCGTTAGGTGTCTTAAGGTCTGTACAAGGACCCATTAATGCATCCTACAAAGCCTTACGACCCTTTACGACCCCTTAGGAAGCTTAAGAGTATATCTTAGGGGTTGTAAGGGGTCTTATGGTGTCCTAAGACACATTAATGTGTCATATGACCCCCTTATGACCCCTTAAGGCCCCTAAGATTTACTCTCTCTCTCTCTCTCTTTGTTTCAAAGATAAAGATGGAGAGAGACTGGTTGATAAGGTGTGTGTGTGTGTGTGTGAGAGAGAGAGAGAGAGAGAGAGAGAGAGAGAGAGATGTACACCTTAATGTATACTAGGACCCCTAAAATGTATTCTTATGGTTCCTAAGGGGTCATAAAGTGTCTTAAGGGGTCCTATGATACATTAATGACTCCTTATGAACCCTTACGACCCCTTAGGAATCCTAAGAGTACATCTTAGGGGTTGTAAGGTGTCTTAAGGGATCCTACGACCCATTATGAATCTTAAAAGTAAATCTTAGGGGTCGTAAGGGGTCTTATGGTGTCCTAAGACAATAATATGTCCTATGACCCCTTAAGACCCATTAATGTGTACTCAGAACCCTAAGATGTATTCTTAGGTTTCCTAGGGGTCATAAGGCTTCTCAAGGGGTCCTATGACACATTAATGTGTCTTACAACCACTTACAACCCCTTAGGAAGCCTAAGAGTAGATATTAAAGATTGTAAGATGTCTTAAGGGGTCCTAGGACCCATTAATGTGTCATTTAACCCATTATGATCCTTAAAAATCTTTAAAGAAGCATAAGAGTACAACTTACAGGTTGTAAGGTGTCTTAAGGGGTATAAGGAACCATTAATGCATCCTACGACCCCTTACAACACCTTATGACCCATTAGGAAGCCTAAGAGTACATCTTAGGGGTCATAAGGGGTCTTATGGTTTCCTAAGACATAGTAATGTGTCCTATGACCCCTTAAGACTTGTTAATGTGTACTAGGAACCCTAATATGTATTCTTATGGTTCCTAATGGGTACTAAGGTGTCTTAAGGGGTCCTAAGACCCATTAATGCATCCTAAAACCTCTTATGAGACCTTGAGACATATTAGGACATACCAATATGTCCTAGGATCCCTTAGGACCCCTTATCATACATCTTAGGGTTTCCTAAAGGGTTGTAAGGGGTCATAACAGATCATATAACACATTAATGTATCTGAGGACCCCTTAAGACCCCTTACAACCCCTTCTAGGACTCCTTAACATTTGTTAGTGTATGGTAAAGGGTCTTAAGGGGTCATAAGGGGTCTAAGGTGTCTTGAGACACATTAATGTGTGGACTATGACCCCTTAAAAACACTTACGACTCATAAGATGTAGAGAGAGGGGTCTTAAAGGGTCATAAGGGGTCTTAGGACACATTTAGGACACATTAATGTGTCCTAGGACCCTTATGACCCCTTAGGGAACCTTACCATACATCTTAGGGGTATTAAAGGGTAATAAGTGGTCAAAAGAGGTTCTAGGAAACATTAATGTGTCTTAGGACCTCTTAAGACCCCTTATGACCTCTTACCATATATTAGTTTATGATAAGGGGTCCTAAGGGGTGTTAGGGAGTCCTATGAAATAGTAATGTGTCCTAGGACCCATTAAAAACCCTTACAACACCTAATATGTAGAAAGAGGGGTCCTATAGGGTACTAAGGGATCATAAAGAGTCCCAGGAAATATTAAAGTGTCATAGGACTCCTTAGGACCCCTTATCCTATATTTGAGGGATGTTAAAGGGTCCTAAGGGGTCATAAAGGGTTATAGGACCCCTTATGACGCCTTACGACCAATTACCATGCAAATTAAGGGTCTTAAAAGGTCGCAAGGGGTCATAAGGGGTCCTATGACACATTGATGTGTCTTAAGACCCCTTATAACCCCTTAGGACACATTACCATTCACTAGTGTATGATAAGGCTTCTTAAGGGGTTCTAAGTGGTCTAAGGGGTCCTAGGACACATTAACGTGTCATAAGACACCTTTACAACCCTTATGACCCTTACGATGTAGAGAGAGGGTTATTAAAGGGTCCTAAAGGTTCAAAATGGGTCCTAGGACACATAAATGTGTCCTAGGACCCCTTTTGAACCTTAGGACCCCTTACCATTCATTAGTGTATGATAATGGGTCATAAGGGGTGATAAGGGGTATAAGGGGTCATAGGGCACATTATTGTGTCTTAGGACCCCATAAGAACCCTTACGACCCCTTAACAACCCTTACAAACCCTAAGGTGTAGAGAGAGGGGTCTTCAAGGGTCGTAAGGGGTGATAAGGGGTCCTAGGACACATTAATATGTCCTAAAACACCTTATGACCCCTTAGAACACCTTATGACCCCTTATCATACATTTTAGGGATCTTAAAATGTCCTAAGGGGTCATAAGGGGATCTAGGACACATTAATGTGTCCTAAACACCTTAATGTGTCCTAGAACACCTTAAGACATTGTACAATATCTTACCATACATTAGTGTATGGTAAGGGGTCCTAAGGGGTCTTAAGAGGTCCTAGGGCACAGTGATGTGTTCTAGGTCAAGTTCACAACCCTTATGACACCTAAGATGTAGAGAGATGATTTAAAAAGGGTACTAAGGGGTCATTAGGGGTCCTAGGACCCCTTATGACCCATTTCCCTACATCTTAAGCATGCTAAAGGGTTCTAAGGGGTTCTAAGACAAATTAATGTGTTATAGGACCTTGTAAAACCCCTAACCATACATTAGTGTATGGTAAGGGTTATTAAAGGGTCCTACAACACAATAATGTTTCATAGGACCCCTTAAGACCACTAAGGACCCCTTAAGACCACTAAGCACCCCTTAGGACCCCTTAAGACCACTGAGCACCCCTTAAGACCCCTTAAAATTCATTATCTTATTGTAAGGGGTTGTAAGGGGTCCTACGACACAATAATGTGTCCTAGGACCCCTTAAGGCCACTAAAAACCCCTTAGCACCTCTTACAATTCATTAGTGTATGGTAAGGTGTCCTAATGGGTTGTAAGAGGTCTAAGAAGTCCTACAACACATTAAAAACCCTTACAATCCCTAATATTTAGAGAGAGGGGTCATCGAGGGTCTTAAGGGGTCATAAGGGGTTCCCATGACACATTAATGTGTCCTAGGATCCCTTGTGACCTCTTAAGACCCCTTGTCATACATCTTAGGTATATTCAAAGTTTTTAAGGGGTCATGAAGGGTCCTAGATACATTAATGTGTATTAGGACCCCTTACCATTCATTAGTGTATGGTAAGGGGTCCTAGGGGGTTGTAAGGGGTATAAGGGGTCCTTAGAAACATTAATGTGTCCTAAGACCCCTTAACAATCCTACTACCCCTAATATGTAGAGATATGGGTCCTAAGGGGTCATAAGGGGTGCTACACCACATTAATTACTCCTAGGACCCCTTACCATGCATCTTAGGGGTCCTAAAGGGATGTAAGGGATCATAAGGGGTCCTAGGACACATTAATGTGTATTAGGACCCCTTAAGACCCCTTACCATTCATTAGTGTATGGTAATGGGTCTTAGGACACATTAATGTATCCTAGGACTTGTTAGCACTCTCAAATTTTGGAGAAATTTTGGGTGACTAAGTGAAAAGTTCTCTAAGGCAAGGTGAGTACCCCCAAAATATCTTGTGGAGAAGGCCTACTTTGAATGCTAGTAAAAATAGACCTGATATTTTCTATGAGAAACCACTTGGAGAGTGTGTTCAACACCTATCATGAAATAAGTATGGTGGGTTACAACTTTCAGATGTCAGATCTGATATGTTTTGGAGATGGTTGTTTGGAGGTCATCACTTAAATCTTCACTTGTGCATGTGTTTAGTGTATACTAAGTGACCTACTTTGTAGACTTGTATCTTTGACCAGATTAAGACTCGTGACATAAGGATCATTCCAGGATGTTGTAGGCATGAAAGTGAACCTTTGTACCCATTTGTAGATCCCTGTGAAGTCAGATGATAAGATTTCCAAAGCCATTTTATTTGCAACTTATTCAGTTTCTTTGAGTGTGAAAATGCAGAATTTTGAAATAGCCTACTTTGAGGTCCCACAATATGTACCTAGTTGAATATCTGGAAGAATTGAGTGTTCCCCTACATTGAAAACATGATAGTGTACCTTCCTAAATATTTTTAGGCTTTGGTCAATCCATTTGACCACTTTTCTCAGCCCATTCCAAAACCATTTTCTGCATTTTTACTGTTTTATTTTCAGAAGGTAGTTGAAGTACTGACTTTGCAGATTAGTGTCGCTTGACCAGTTGACCATTGGGACAAGCCAATTGTAGATTCATTTTCCTTATTTGAAATTGAATACATGTCCAAGGTTCCCAATTATAAGCGTCTCATCTGATAAGTTTTTGAAATCAGAAGTAAAGGTATTTTATGCAGTTTTCCAGTATGGGTAGAATTGATTTTGTAGAACAGTCATCTTCAGAGGTTGGTAACTTTGTATTGAATGAGCGTCTAGAGATGAGACTTGTTTCTTTGTGCTCCTTATATGTAAGTATTCTACCAAGATCAGGGGTTAGGCCTCAAGACATAGTTTCCTATTTTTTGAAGGGGTAATCCAAATGTAATATATGTTGTTTTTACATTTGCAATTGTCACAATGTTCCAGAATGATCAAATTCAGTTAGTTATAACTTGCACCTGATTTTGAATGGGGCTGAAACCTTTTAGAAATTGGATCTTTGCACCTGATTGAGTACATATCCCTGGTGAAAATCTCCCAATGCAGATTTTAATATTTTTATAAGGGGATTCAAAGTGGTTTTCTAGAAAAGTTTAAATATGCCCATATGTAGAAATAAACAAATACCCAACTTGAGAAATCAAAATTTTCTAGCTCTGGCATCATTGTGCAAATATTTTTGCAGAATTAATGTTGAAAGGAATTTGGTCAAGACCCTAGATCCATCTGTTGGAATTATATTGGAATGATGTATTGAGAGGGGAGGGGTGAATCAGTACCTCTAAAAATTTTCTTGGTTAGCCCATTAACCCTTAATCATCAGTTTGTAAATTATCTTATCTAACTGTTCATCT
>MU227737.1:245186-259612 GCA_018584345.1 Thuja plicata
AAAATGAAATATTTAATAATGGTAATTGAATTCATTAAGGGAACCTTAAGGAATGTTTTTGTAAATGGTAATGATGTTAAGTTAGAATGTTAGGAAAAAAAAAATTGTTAATTGTAATTTTAGGTCAAAGACCTGATTCCTTATGGGTTCCCTGGCGGGGACATTACAGGAACTCTTCTTGCGCAAGTCGTTCATCCCTCTATTCCACCTTACATCATACATACAACACCTACACCTACCTCGGGAGCCCTGTCTCTTGATGCCACCTCAGCACCACAAACAATACCCCCCATCACTATGCAAACACCTTCGCAAGCCACAGTTGCTCCTCCTTCACAAGCAATCCCAACATTCGTTGCAAAATTTCCACCACCACCACCAGTTAGCACACATCAAACCACCATTCCATCCATTCCTACTCAACCCATTCAAAGTACTACAGCCAGTTCACAACATCAAAACACCCTAGTATACATGCCTATTCCACCTTTCTTCACCATAGGCATGCCACCTACCAACGCATATAACCAAACCTTATTTCCACAAGGGCCTGCTTTTCCCGCTCCACCAACAACACAACCACAACGAATGCCAATGGTTCCACCTCAAACATTGTTCAACCCAAATCCTCCCACATTGCAACCATCCATGAATCCCTTCATCGTACCCCAAATTCCCATCCAACCGGAACAACAGCAACCTATCCAACAGCAACAACAGCAACCTATCCAGCAACAACCTATCTAATAGTAACAGTAGAAACCTATCCAACAGCAACAGCAGCAACCTATTCAACAACAACCTATCCAACAACAACAAATCACCAACCCATTCATATCCCAAGTGTAGCAACAGCCAATCAACCCCTTCGTAGTTGCACAGCCTACCTCTCAAACTACACAACAACCACAACCACAAATGCAGGGGGAAAATCCCTTCATGCCACAACCAATGCAATAGTTTGCAAGTCCTTTTATCCAACCCATGCAGCAATAGAAAACTCATCCCACCAGTTACATAGCCATGCCATCTTCCACTGCATCACAAATAATTCCCCCTCCACAACAAGTTCTCACTGGGGGCATTCTGCCACAAAACACCTATGTGGGTGTGTAACAAGTTCATCCCGCCTATCCAATGCCACAACAAATACAAGCATATTTCCAACAGTTGCAGCAATCTTATCAGATGCCAACACCTCCTCCGTTGCAGTATTCCACTCAACGCCAGTTTCCACCATAGCAACCCATATACAGTGACCAGCAACCACCCTACCAAACACCTCAATATCCCCTACAAAATCCTTCATATTCACCATTTGATCCATATCAGGCATAAGGGAATCCTACAATTATGATCAACAATCCTTCCCCGCAAACTAATCATGAATGGGAGGAAATGAAGAATGCTCTCAAAGAGCTAAAAGCTGGGATAGAAGCCAAAACATTCAAGTTCAAAGAAGTATGTCCCTGTCCATTTGACCGAGCCATCACTACTATACCCTTCCCCAAACACTTTGAAACCCCAAAATTTGATAAATATCAGGGGAAGGGTGATCCTGTGAGTCATGTAAAAAAATTCTAAATGGCATGCCAAGAAGTGGCCTATAGCGATAACTTTCTCATGAGACTATTTCCCAAGAGCTTAGGAGGCACCGCCCTTGAGTGGTTTTACAAAATCCCTTAAGGCACAATCTCTACTTTTGCAGAGTTATCTAAAAATTTTGTGGCCCAATATGCACATAACGTTGAAAATGAACTCTCACTCCTTGACCTATGCAATTCCAAACAAAAGGGAGGAGAAATCTTGGCCAATTATCTTCAGTGCTGGCAAGGGCTTACCACAAGGTTGTCTTACCAACCCCCAAAACAACATCTTATCAAGATTTTCATTAACAACCTTCATCCTTTAAGCTTTCTTATCACATGCGCATGAATTGTATACAAACTTATCACGATATCAGGATCAAAGGTATGGACCTTGAACGAGGCCTCGTAGAAGAAGGTAAAATTAAACATTACAAAGAATCCCAGCCTGACAAACATCACAATGACCGATCATGATACTAGAACAAGAATAGGAGTGTGGTCACAGATGGAGCCACTGACACCAAACATGTTTAGGTTGTGGTAGCTAGTCCTAATGTGCCAACCTAGACTTATCAAAAAACACCAGTAATGTATCCACAACCTCCTCCCATGTATCAACAACCCACTCTCACGTATCCCGAACCATAGTATCAGCAAAACATGCACCCTCAAGGCGCGCCCATATATCCTCCTCCAGGGATAGCCCATCAACAAAACTATCAAGGTCCTATGAATCATACAAATGCTATCTCAGTCCCTCACAAACAACAAAGACCTCATGCTTCAAATGCACCACAATGCACGTTTACCCCTCTGGGTGAACCTATAGATGTCATCTTTTGTAAGCTGGTCCAACAAAACCAAGTCATATATCCTAAAACACAGCCATTTGATGACTCAACTCCTAAGCCTTCTTGGTATAAAGACAATGAGTACTGTGAATACCACCGTGTTAAGGGACATACCACTCTTAAGTGCATGAAACTGAAACATTATATCTAAGATCTCATTGACCATAAGGAGATCGAAGTGGATTCCCCTACTCAATCATCGCCAAATGCAGGCCTAAAAATTTATCAAAATGCATTCCCTAAACACACTTCCGGTCCAGGTCTAGGCAATCCTACTCAGTCCTCTAATCAAGGAAAGGGTAAACAAGTAGAAAATGCCGACAGAAAAGATTATACCAATGCTTATATCAACTACGATAATCTCATCGGCTGCATATCCCAAGTCCAGTCCTCCGTTAATGTTATCCATGTCAGGTGTGCCGATAATCAATGTGCAATCACTACTCATAGAGGTAGGATAACAGTTGCAGGTGCTGGTCCCACCCCATCTTCCGGGACCCAATATAACATTTTGGAACACCTAGTAAATACTCTAGCCCAAATTTCCATCCTGGATCTTCTCTGCACATCACCCACTTATCAAGAGATCCTCAATAAAGCCTTGCAAGAATCCCGTGTTCCCAGCGACATCAACCTCACTGAGTTCCAAGACCTTGTCGGACACCTGTCTACATCCTGTGGGGTCTCCTTTAGACCAACAGACATCCCCTCTGACAAAAATAATCACAATATCCCACTCTGTATTGTTGTCATGGTTAAACATATTGCCATCAAATGGGTCATGATAGATAATGGATCGGCCCTAAATTTGTGTACTCTAAAATTCATAAAATAGTTGGGCTGTACTGAGGCTGATAGCACAAATGAGGTCATCATAATTAAACCATATGACAACTTGGAGTGTACTTCTGAAGGCACCATTATCTTACCCATTCAAGTGGGTCCAGTTATCTAGGAGACATTATGTCATGTTGTTGATCTTGACCTTCCCTACAACATCCTCCTCAAACACCCATGTATTCATTCTATACAAGCTGTCCCATCCACCTACCATCGATGCATCAAATTCCCATACAAAGGAACTGAGATCACCATCTGCACAGATCCCAAGCCCTTCGCATACTGTAATTTGTTGGAGACATCCTTTCCACATTCCACTCATTGTCCTGAGATTGATATTGGCTCCTCTATCGCCATCTCATCTCGAACCCATTCAGATCTAGAGACAATCCTCTCCTCCACCTTGTCCATGGTAAAGATCAACAATAGAGGATGTGGTGAGTACACTTTATCTGATGCCTTCGCAGTTGGAGCACTGCCTATTGATCATCACACTCAAGGTTGCTGGCCTAATTTAAGCAAAACAAAATAAGAAACAACCAGGATACTACAATTTGGTCCTACCACTTTTGTATCACAAGGTACTTTGGTTGGCCAGGAAATGGAACCAAACATCAATCAATGGATATACAAGGATCCACCACCCTAGGACACAAGTCGGCTCAATTACTTCCAGGATAAGTACCCCACAACGCACAAACTAGTGACAGAAAAATGAAATTATCAAGAAGGTGGCCTTGCTTATGAAGAACAAGTTATGAAAGATCCTATTGTACCTGCCTGACTAGAAAAGAACCTAGGCCTTGGTATGGGCTCTAACATGACTAGGGGCACCAATGAATTCATTAATTATTCCTCGTATCAACCCCTAGGCAAAATTGCTGACATCGAAGATATCTCGGAAGAGAAAATTGTGAGAGCTTATGATGATGTTTTTGATGATGAAACCTTCCTAGGCAACACTATCTTGCAACAACTCTCCATCCTCTTCATTGACCTCCCCCTCCGCCATCTTGAACTCATAGATTGGGGCCAAGAAAGTGTTGTACACATCGACGAATTCCAAAGTGAGGACGCACTCCTAAGCTTTATGGGAGCAATCGAGCAAAGCAGTGACTTGGGGAAACACTCAGCATATGTCTACAAGTTGGACCCAAAGGCATACTTTGGGGAAGAGGAGAACGGTAGCTGCAAAAATGATACAGAAAATCAAAATAAAAAAGAAAAAAATCAATCTTCTAGTGAAAACCCCTTTGGGGCGCTATCTGATCATAAAAAAGTAAAAACAAAGGGCGTATCCCCTGTGAAAACCTCTCTAAGGTGCCAGAGGATGAAGATTCTCCTCTTCCTCTTATCCAAGATTACAGGCCTGAATAGTCATCGATTCTCATTAAAGAAACAAAACTTGTTAACCTGGGTACCAAGGAAAATCCCACCATCACATATATAGCAGCATATTTGTTTGAAGCAGAAGAAAGTGATCTTATCACTTTATTAAAGGAATCCATCAACAAGTTTGCATGGTCTTACTCTCACATGCTGGGGTTATATCCCAACTTGGTGGTTCACCATCTAGCAGTGGACCCAAACATCAAACCTGTCAAGCAAAATCTCAGAAAGATGCACCCTAAAGTGGCACTACTTGTTAAAGCGGATCTAGAAAAATTCCTCCATGCCAAGATCATCTGCCCCATCAACTACTTTGACTAGATTTCTAATATGGTGCTCATCACTAAGCCTGATAAATCAATAAGGATATGTACAAATTTTAGAGATCTCAATAAGGCATGTCTTAAAGACAATTTCCCTTTGCCAAACATAGACATGATTATAGATCTCACAGCAGGACATGAGATGTTGTCACTCATGGATGGCTTTTCCAGATATAATTAGATCCACATTGTAGAAGAAGATCAGCATAAGACAACATTCAAAACCCCTTGGGGCACCTTCTACTATAACATGATGCCTTTTGGCTTAAAGAACGCAGGGGCAACCTATCAGAGAGCAATGACTGTCATTTTTCATGACATGATCAACAAGATCCTTGAAGACTATGTGGATGATATCTTGGCAAAATCAGTAAAAATGGAAGACAACCTAGATGTTCAAGAATGTGTCTTTGACAGAATTGGATACTACTGCTTAATGCTCAATCCTAAGAAATGTGTCTTTGGAGTCGCATCAAGGAAACTCCTAGGGTTCATTGTATCCTGACGAGGCATTGAAATTGACCCAAATAAAGTAAAAGCTATCATGGAGATGCCTCCACCAAAAACACTCCAATAGCTATGCAGCCTCCAAGGAAATCTACAATCTATGCGCCGCTTCATCTCTCAACTAGCAGATAAGTGCCAACTGTTTACTCATCTTCTGCGCAAAGACAACACATTCAAGTGGGATCCTCAGTGTCAGAAATTTTTTGACAAAATCAAAGAATATTTGGCCAATCCACCCATCTTGGTACTGCCTGTACGTGGTCGCCCACTCATCTTATACATTTCTACTACTACCATAGCACTAGGGGCACTCCTTTCTCAATCGAATGGTGAAGGCAAAGAAAGGGCCATATATTATATTAGTCAAACTTTGGTGGGTTATGAGCTCAACTATTCTCCTATGGAAAAATCATGTTTGGTAGTGGTTTTTGCCACTCAAAAACTTCGCTACTACATGCTTAGTCACACAACAAAGCTCATTTCAAAGGTGGATCCTCTCAAGTACCTACTCTCCAGGACTACACTTATAGGTTGAATGGAAAAATTGGTTATGCTGCTAAGTGAATTTGATATCCAGTATGTTGACAGAAAAGCCATTAAAGGGCAGGTCACTGCTGATCAGCTAGCCAAAGCACCATTGGTAGATGCATATCCTCTGATCACAGAATTTCCAAATGAGAACTTGTACATGGTAGAAGAACAACCAACATGGCAACTCTACTTTGATGGGTCCTACACAGCTCATGGCGCTGGGGTAGGAATACTTTTTGTCACACCTCAAGGTGACTACATTCCCATGTCATTCAAATTGGGATTTTCATGCACAAATAACATTGCAAAATATGAAGTGCTAATTGCAGGACTCCGCATGGCCATAGAATGGAACATCACAGATATCAAGGTCTTTTGCGATTCCCAACTCATCATAAAACAAGTCCTAGATGAGTATCAAACCAAAGATGATAAGTTGACACCATATAAGCAGATGGTTGACAAGCTGAAAGAACACTTCCTCCACTTGCAGATAACACAGGTACCACGTCTACAGAACAAAGCTGCTGATGCAATGGCCACAATTGGATCCCTTCTTGAGATTCCTCATGAGTCTACACAATATGAATTCTTAGTTGAGCAACTACATGCTCCCGCTTATGAGAATGATGAATCGAATCGCGTATGTGTCTTGGTTGGTCCCCAGTCCCCATGGTACCATGACATCCAAGCTTACCTACAAAATGGTATCATATCTCCCCATCTCACTGCAAACCAATGCCAAAATTTTATCCGAAGAGCATCCCATTATACCCTCATAGCCAATACCCTATATCTTCGAGGCTATCACAATGTACTGTCCAGATGTTTAGATGAAAATGAAGCCACCCAGGCTTTACAAGAGGTACATGCTAGAATCTGTAGTGCCCACATGAGTGGCATGGTCCTAGCCAAGCAACTTCTATGTACAGGGTACTACTGGCCTACAATGGAACATGATTCTTGTAAGTTTGTCAAAAAGTGCCTACCTTACCAACAACATGCTAATCTGATCCATGCTCCTGCTCAAGACCTCAGACCTATTGCGCCTCCATGGCCCTTCTCTTGTTGGGGTTTTGATCTTCTGCTCAAGACCTCAGACCTATTACTCCCCTCTCCTCTGAAGGCCACAAGTACATAATCACAGCTATAAAGTACTTTACAAAGTAGGTTGAAGCAGTTCCTCTCACACTCACTACTAGTGTCCAGATATCCAATTTCATCCTTTACCATATTGTCTACCACTTTGGTATACCCTCCACGATCTTCACAGATCATGGTACACCATTTGAAAATCAACATGTCAGTGATCTCTGTGCTCGCCTCCATATCCATCACCGTTTCTCTAGTCCATATTTCCCGCAAGGTAACGGCCAAGCCCAGGCAACTAATAAAACCATCCTCAAAATCCTCAAGAAAGTTGTCAATGATACTAGTCGTGACTGGCATCTCTAGATCAATCCTACCCTTTGGGCATACCGCACTTCCTACCATTCTACTGGCACTACTCCCTACTCCCTAGTCTACGGTACTGAAGCATTCTTACCAATTGAGGTTGAACTACCCTCCCTCTGAGTATCACTAAGAGGCCTGATTGATGATGAAGATTACCAGGTAGCACGACTCACATAGCTAGATCTCCTAGATGAAAAGCACCAGCAAGCTTATGACTACTTGATTTTTAACCAGAATAGACTCAAAAGGAACTATAACAAGAAGGTCTACCCATGCCAGTTCTAGGTAGGGGACCTTGTGCTAAAGGAAAATTAGAAAGTGGGTACTAATTGGGAAAAGAAAGGCAAGTTTGAAGTCACCTGGCAAGGCCCATATGTTGTTACTGCATGCTTCGGTTCTGGGGAATATCAACTCTCCACCCCACAAGGAGAATCGTTGAATGATCCTATCAACATCATTCATCTCAGGTGCTTCTATGCCTAACAGTCGGTTGTTCATTTCAGTTTTCTGAGAAAATCCATAAAAAGTATAAAAAGTCCTGAATAAAGCACAAAAACAGAGAAAGAGATCAGCTCTAAACAAACCAAAAAATTTTACCTACGGAAACTGAAGGAAAATTCTATGGAAGAACCCAGAGCATTGGAAGACAGTCCTAAAAAAAAAAAATCTCTAAAAAGAAAAAAAATGAAGCTGAAAAAATGGTTGTCCTAGTGAAAACCTGGTAAACAAGCACTGAGTCAATATAAAAATAAAAAATAAAAAAATAAAAAAAATCAAAATAATCAAAAGATCCAAAGAAATCAAAAAGATCCAAAGAAATAAAAAAGATCCAAAGAAATCAAAAAAGGAAAAATAAAGAGAAAAACTTTCGTCCAATGGTGAAAACTTGGCAATCAGGCACCTTGGACAAGTATGGGTGATGAAAACCTGGAAATACATGTCACACATAATGGACCGTTCCATTATCTATCAAAATCTCATTTCCGTCCATCCCTAGCACCATTTCCACATTCCCTATATTCCCTGGGTGTTCCATATGCACTAGTCCGCAATGATCTCCCTATCTCATATCCTGAGATTTTGTACACATAATCTTGTATATTATTGTTCATATGTTGTACTATTCTAAGAGTCCTGAGCATTAGTCCTATATATTTCTTGTGTCTTGATTTTCTCCTTATCATAGATTTGTTCTATAGTTTGCAGATAGTGCACATTTGATCAATCAACTTGGTAAGTCCCATCTTTCTAGAAATAAGTTTTGGGGATGTATCCTTCCTCCCGTCAACTTATGTCTAGATTATTGTCATATTTGGGTTCTCACGGGGTGTTTCTCTCCTCTTGAACTATTCAATCAGCACACGCACCTATCACGTGCATCAAGGCAAGTAACATGATCCAATCACGTCTCGGTAGCAACTTTGTGTAAAGCACTCACTGTAACTAATCACTTGTAATTAATCCACTTGGTTTGGTCCTTGTACATTTGTAATGCATCCCATCCTTCTGCCATCATGCTAACATCCTGAGTCGTCATCCTACTAACATTCCCTGCCCGATTCATTATAGTCCACCCTTCTGGTTTATCATTTGATTGTGACACACACCAAAAATAAAAATAAAAATAATAAAAATTTTGAGATTCAAATGCCACACTTGTTCAACCTCAAACAACTCATCGTCTGAGCTCTTCAGTTGCACTTTGCATTCCTTCGCTATGGATGCTTTTGGGTATTGAAAGCAAGGAAATTGATGCAGAGAACAACCGAAAGAAAATCCAAGAACAAGAGAACAATGATCTGCCACTCATACTATCATTAGTATAGATTATTTAAGGTGTCTTACATTCATTTTTAGGTGCATTGTTAATTCATCTTCCCTTATCAATTCATTATTAAGTTCATTTCATCATCTTGCATTGTTAGATTCATTTTAGGTTCATTACATTGTCTTGCATTATTAAATTCATTTTTAAGATCATTTAAGGCATCTCACATTTTAAGATCATTTAAGGCATCTTGCATTAATCATATATTTCACGTCCATTTCATTTGCATTAATCATACATTTCAGGTCCATTTCATTTGCATTAATCATACATTTCAAGTCCATTTCATTTGCATCATTTTAGGTTCATTATCTTACATTCATCCATTTTTAGCATCATTTGCATAATTTTAGGTCCATTATCTTGCATTCATCCATTTTTAGCATCATTTGCATCATTTTAGGTTCATTATCTTGTATTCATCCATTTTTAGCATCATTTGTATCATTTTAGGTTCATTATCTTGCATTCATCCATTTTTAACATCATTTGCATCATTTTAGGTTCATTTTAGCTTGCATTCATCCATTTTTACCATCTAAGTTCATTTTAGATTCATTTTAGCTTACATTCATCCATTTTTAACATCATTACAATATTTAGGTTCATCTATCATTTGCATACTTAAATCATTGTCAAGACATAAATCATCTATGCATATTCATAAAACATCAACATATATATTGCATATAGGAATGAAAGCACATCACATCCTACATCACACATGTAAGTACATCACATATATATATATATATATATATATATATATATATATATATATATATGAGCATCATCCATCCTACATAAGCCATACATCATATATACATAACCCAGTCATCCATATACATCGCATCCTGCAAGCATCAAATGTTAGTCATCATGTAGTATGCATCAGCACATCATATAGATCATACATTCTGAGCATCATAAGAGTTATCATATAAACCATACATCATGAGCAGCAATAGAGTCCTCATCATATATATATCAATGTCCGTCAATAAAATACAGCATGTGCACCTCAGTGCCAATATACATGTATACATCTCAAAAATGCAAAACTGTGTGCCATATCATCCTCTGACTAATCATGATGGTGGCTGTGATGGCTCACCGTCGTTTCCTAGTGGTGGACATGGTGGCATCCCCACTGATCCCTATGAGGAAGAAGTCTGCGCTATGCTCTGAGAATGAGATCTATCTGAGTCATCTCATCTCTGTCCCTCTGGAACAAGCTAATGGTAAAGTGCTCTATAGTGTGATGCCTCCCTCCCTACCTTGTTCACATCCCTGTGGGCTATGAATGCCTCTGCTACCACCTGACCCACTCCACCTGCCACTATGGCCTGACGAGCGATGTCTCACTCATCCCTGTATGTCTCTACTTGTCTCAGTGCTGCATCCCTCTCTAAGGTCAATGCATCGATCTGCTCTATGGCCTGCTCCATTTGTAGAGTCAATCTGTCTAACTAGCCTGTGAGAGTGTCTATCTTAGCCCGTAAATCCTCAACATCTTGAGTAAGGCCCACCATTGTGAACTCCCTAGAATCCACCTACCCTGGAGGGTATCTAGTGAACCCTCTTCCCTGTCTGCCCATGTCATCTCAGCTGTCAGTAAACCTTGTATCTGGGCTATCTCTGTGTGTAAGCTAGCATCAGACACCACCACCTCATCTAGTAAGCCACGCAGTCTGGTGCACCCCGTCTATAAATTGTCTCACTTTGTGAGGACAGTATGGTATGTCTCATGTGCCACATATCTTGCGGGTGGCCCTTGTGGTCCATGTACCTGTGGAGGCATTGGTGGTGCCTATGCCAGATCCTACACCTATGGTGGCACTGGTGGTGCCTATGCCTGATCCTGTCTTGGTGCCGGTGGGGGTCCCTATGGCACCTGATCTTGTGCCTATGCCTCTACTCAAGGTCTAACCCATATTCATGGCCTCCTCCTTTGTCTAGCTACTGATATCTCTAGGGTGTCCCCAATCTCAGTCCCATCATCCACATCCAAATCCCCTATCGGCTGCTCATGGACAGCCACCTAAGCTGGGTCAGTCAACTTGACTGGTGTGTGTGCAACCCACCACATTGCATACTCAGGAGTCATGCCTGCATCTGTCACATCTGGTCATGCCACAAAGTCTAGTCGTGGCATATCTCTCTAGGATGCCCTCACTGTGAGAGAATCTGTGTACCTGCCCTAGCTCCCTACCTCCCTGGTGACATGAGGATGTAAGGCATCCTCTACCACCACCCCCTGTTGTAGCCCAAACTACCTCATGACCCTGGATGGTATGTATCTCTTAATATGGTGAATAGTCCTACCTAGAAAAAAACAATCAATCTGCACATATGAGAGGTATAGGAATTCCTCAAACCCATCCTCCACCTTCGTCATCCAGTCCATAGTCCCCCATGGCTCACATAGTTTGTAAGGGGTCCAACAGAAAACCTGAACCTCATCTAACAATCATCCCCAATATCTTGTCTGCTCGACAAAGGTGTATCTCAGTGGGAGCCTGTATCTGCAGGCATAGGGCTCCCCTAGCTGATGTGACTCCCCCACTCTCATGGGTCAGAACACTGCATTGTGCTCCCAGGCCCACACTAACAATAGCGTCACCCTAGTCCCCATGTTGCACGCCTCATGGTAGGCAACCATGTGGAGATCATGATATAGTTGTCCAAGGACAACATACCCCCAACAGTATGAAGTCCCCTCCTCTAGCATCTGTGCTAGAGCCCACGACCAGCCCATCTTGAAACCATGTCCTGACAGGTCCGTTAGCATGCATCCCCCGATCAATCCAGCAATATAAAGTGCTATCCGTCGGAGTCTCCTATCCACTGCTGCCTGCCAAGGCATCCAGGTCCTGTAGGTAGGGATCTATCTCATCAGCCATCTAAATACGATCTCCATGTAGTGATCACTATCCTCCAATCTGTACCAAGGGATCGCTCTATGGATAGGTATCCGTAGACTGTGCCACATATCCTCCAAGGTAATCGTAGCCTCTCTAGTAGGCAAATGAAATATGGTAGTCTCGCTGTGCCACCGCTCGATCAGGGCAGTCATCATCCTATTGTACACCCATAGCCTAGGCCAATGGGGCACATAGTCTATTCCTACCATAGATAACAGGCCCCAGTCCTCCTCCGTCAATTGAGCCTCTAGCTCCATAGTCGGAGGCCAATGCTCCCGAGATCCCAACGGTGGAAACTGCTCCTACAAAAGTTTCTGAATCTACGATGTTAGTCATCTGTTCTCCTAGTCCTAATCTAACCTTTCCCAGAATGGGGAATCTTTCCCCTCAGTCTTATGCCGACCCATCCCCGGCCCCCATCAGATCCCTCCGCTTCCTTCCCTCTCGGCGTTTGCCCTTTTTGGTGCAAATGACGGTTCAACCGGAAACGCCGGTTCATGCACCGGTATCTCCGCCTACTGTCCTGCAGACCAGCGTCTTCAAGGATGCTAGTTTAAAAACCAATGGCTCTATAGACACCGATCCAGGGACCAATGTCTGCGTAGATTCTGATCCAGGGATCGGCGTCCTCACAGACACCGGTTCAAGAACCGGCGTCTCTGGTCTAAAACTTAATTTCCCCCCATTAATGACTACCTACCCTCCCAAAATGTAATAAATGCATTACTAGTAATAAATACAAGGTCATGGATAGTCCACTCACCGGTACCGGTCGCTTGGCGGGCCTCCCATGTGTCCTAATGCACTCACCAAGTTGTCCCTTCATCCTCTTGTCTGCCATATTTTTCACTTAGAGCTCAAATATTTACTATTCACTATTCACAAATGACCTTCATTCACCCTCCAACCCCTCTTATAGCCCTTGTCTTCCCCAAAATGTTTGTATATATTATCATTTTGTATATATTGTCCTGTTGTATAAGCCTCAATCAACATAAAATTCACCAAAAAATATTTAAAAATCGCACAAATCCATAAAAAAAAATTCAAAAAATTCAACAATTCCAAAAACATCACATATTCCCAAAAATCATGCAATAAACAATTCGTTCTTCCCACATTGTCCCCAATCTTCGCTTTAAGACACGGTTTGACTCATGCGACTGCAACACTATTTTTCACCAAATCAATTTAGTGACTGATTGTCCTTGCACTCCATCCTGTTCACAGCTTTTGCCAGCGAATGTTTTTCCATCAAATCCAACCAACTCAAATCATTGCCCGTCAGGATGCATCCTTTTGGCGTCGGCATAGAAAATATTTCATCAATCAATCCTATTCATGGAAAGAACTTTGGACCGAATGACTGCTTGGTCATGCGACCTTCTTTAATGATTTTATCTTTCTGTGTCAGTTAAAACCTACGCATCACTACCTCGATCTGCTATATCTTGGTGCGTGGTGATGGGTCGCTACTGATACATGTGTCTTTTGCAATATGCTTTGTTTGAGAGTCTAGTCCACACAAAGGAATCTTGTCATCTATGTTTTTTAACACCTGATGCATACCTCCTCTTGCAATATTAAAATCGGATATGCTCTCCATATTTTCCACACAAATGGATCCCAATGCTCATTTAGCTGCATTTCATTTGCATTTACATTCTTAGCTGCATTGTTACTTACATTTCTGAAGGCTTCTATTTATTCCCTCATTTTCCTTCTCTCCTGTTACATCCTTTTTTGAGGAAATCCCACAACATTGTCTTCGTTATGTTCTTTTCTCGAGGGGGCACAACCCTATATCAATCAAAGAGTACACTAGTGGCAGCTTCTGTTAATGAAGTCAATAACTTTTTTTTCTTGTCTTTGACGAAATGTCACTTGCGACGCTACGTCAAAGAGGGGCAAAATGTAGACGTCAAAAATATTAATATTATTATTAATATTATTTTTCCCTCTTATTCCTCTAACTATTTAATCCAATCAATTAAATAGTTTCATTTATCAATAGTTTAAACACTATTTTAATGTATTTTATTTAAATACATTTTACCTCCATAAAATCCCCTTTTAATAAATTTATATTTATTAAAATCCTCCATTTTCCTAAATTCTTCTAAGCTATGATTTATTCAAATCTAACTTGAATTAAATCTAAACCCTAGCTAGGAACCTATTAATCCTAC
>MU227737.1:267260-282252 GCA_018584345.1 Thuja plicata
AAATATTAGAAATGGAGAGAAATGTGCTACTTGCAAAGTGCTTAAGCTCCTTCCAAATTTAGTAATTGCAAAAGGGCCTTCTTGCATACATTGTAAGAGACCCATATGCATTTGTGCAACATTCTTGGATTTTTAACATGATTTTGTTTGAAATCAAACCTTACAATATCAAAATATGAAATAAATCATGTCAATCTCACTCTAATACATGTGAAAAATCCTACCTGTCAGTTCTTAGGCTAGTTTAAAAACTTGCACTTACCCCTTGTAGACTAACATTATTACTGGGATCATTCCTTGCAATATTTTTCATTTCTTTCATCTCACTACCATTAGATAGAATATCCAACTACTTTACATTATCCTATATTAGTGATGTTACAAAATTCCCAAGTCAGTGCTAAGAAAAATAAAAGAAAATTCTTTAAACTGAAAAGATGGAGAAGTAATTTATGAGGGCATTTAAAATCACCTTTTTTCTAAGGGTGACATCTTGAAGGAACTCAAACAAGCATTAGGGAGACACAAGACTCGATATCATACTATAAGAATATTTTGGAGTATTAGCTCTCTCTCTCTCTCTCTCTCTCTCTCTCTCTCTCTCTCTCTCTCTCTCTATGATGGACTAATGGAAAACAAGATATCACTTACCAAGCTATTATTGCATCTACACTAGAGAATTTATATTATTGTTCCAATAATGTTTTGGATATCTAGGTACACATTAGAATTCATATTTTTTTCTAATAATTTTTTGGCATCTCCAAGTACACCAGGTACACCCGAGTTGGCCTAGTGGTGGAGAACTTGTACTCTTGAAAGAGAGGTCACAACTTTAAATCCCATTGGGGGTAGGGTATGTACGACTCATTTGTAGTGCAGTTAGGTGCCTCCCACAAGGAGTATGAAGTAGTCCCATATCACTATCACCATATGTAAACCAAAAACACATGGTTAGTGTCATGGACTATTAAATAACCTTAACCTTAGGTAAATAGTTTCCAAATGAAAATATGAAATTCTCTAATTTGATTGACAATTATTGATTGTTGGCTATTGATAATCTAGTTTAAGTCAAATTAATACATACGTGTTACTTTCTTTAAACTTGTTTACATTTTTTACCCGTAAAATGTGTGGCAAAATGATTTTTCAATGTTGATAATGTCAAAATTGTTTGTCTTATTAATGTGACTCAGTTTTTGACACCATAGCCACTGCTTGTGGGTAGGCCCAAAATTTTAGTCTTAGCACTTTAGAGGAAGAGATGTGTCTGTGTGTGTGTGTCTATATGTATATATATATATATATATATATATAAGGGGATTCAAAGTGGTTTTCCAGAAAAGTTTAAATATGCCCATATGTAGAAATAAACAAATACCCAACTTGAGAAATCAAAAATTTCTAGCTTCGGCATCATTGTGCAAATATTTCTGCACAATTACTGTTGAAAGGAATTGTGTCAAGATCCTAGATCCATCATCTTCTCCTATGGTACAAACCTTTTCTAGTGGTGAATCTAATGTCAAATTTGTAAGAATACCACATGATGGAACATATATTTGGGAGATTGATAGAAAGTTCTTGAAGCTTGACCATAAAGTAGCTTCAAGCTCTTATAATGACTTGTGTTTGAAAGGTGGTTAGTCTTGTTTTCCAAGCGTACAAGCACTTATTGTGGTCAAGATGTTTCTATTAAGGTTCTTATGCATGAACGGCTAGATACAGACATGCAATGTGAATTCGCTCAAAAAGTCTTCATTATGAGGTAAGTTCGGCATACGAAAATTATTCAGTTTATCGGTTCTTGCACAAGGCCATCAAATCTTTGCATTGTCACAAATTTTATTATTGGTTGTAGTGTTTTTGATTATCTACATATGCATAAAGGCATTTTCAAGTTGTCATTTCTTCTTAAGCCCTTTCCTCTTTACATGAATGCAATTAAATACTTCAAGACCTATATGAAATATGAGAAGATTCTAAAAATCACGGAGGAGATGCCACATGTTTTACAGAAACATTCAAGTGAATGCAATTTGTAGGTGTAAAAATAAATGCCATTACCTTTACTAAGGCTCCCTAGGAAATATGCGTAGGAGATTGATGGAGGAGGCCAACGCATTGAATTTGCAAAGTTAAAACATTGAAAAACCTCCAAGAAAATGAATTGGCAGATGTTTTTCCCAGCTCCACAACCCTGCCACCATCCTCCCTTGTCCGCATGGAAGAAGGAGGTCAGTGCTGGATTTGGAAAAGAGACTAGCATAAGTATAGATGCTAGTTTTTTTTAAAAAAATTGGAAAACAAATGCATTTAGCAGGAACAAAAGGAAGAAAGTGTTGTAGGGGGAAATAAAAAAAGAGCTATGTTGACTCTTGCCAGGGTGGAATGCATAGTAGCAAGAGAAGGAGGCCAGCAAAATAGAAAGAATCAAAACACATTTGAAACTTCTAAGTGAATGCAATGTGTTGGAAAAGGTTTAATTCCAAATTCCTCAGCTTTTTCCAGCGCTGATCCATTGCCAGCACAAAAATGGAAACATAGACAAGGAGATTGGAGGAAGTGTTGCACAATAAATAGAGAGATGTTTGCAAAGGAAAGTCTGGGCCAAATATAAAAGGAAGTTTTAAAGTCTTAAAACTAATGTGATTGGCAAATGGAAATACAAGGGTGTTGTGCATGTTATAGAAAATGATTGAAACATCAATACAAATTGACAGGAGAATTGCGCTAGCAGTGGAAAGAAGCCTGCACAATTTTCAAAAGGGCTTATAAATTTAAAACAAATTCATTGTGATTAGGAAGTGTTGCGCATTGCATAAAACAGAGGGATTTTATAGCCAGCGTAGCGTAGTAAGGCAAAAATTCTAAAACTTTAGAAAATTCTAGTAAATGCAATTGATAGATGTAAAGAAAAGAAGACCTGCACTAAAAAGGAGGCTGCCAGGATTCAAAATCTTGAAAAGATTTTATCCCACATTGCTTGTGGGTGGGATTTATGTAGTGTTTATATTCTACAACACTTGTATCCTAATGTGAATAAGAAGCCAAGAGGCTCCTCGACGGGCCCCTCAGCTGGTGGAGTGCTGGCGGTGGTGGACCCCATAATTTTGAGTGTTAATGTGCATAGGGCTTTAAAAACTTGAAAAAGTTTAATCCCACATTGGTGGGGTGAGAAACATTTTAGTTTTTTAAATGGAAAAGCACTCACTATGTAATTTGAAGAAAGAGCATGAGGCTCTCCATGTATGCGCACTGGTGGTGCCTTGGGAAGTGTGCCCACTCTGATGGAAAAAAAATTTGGCAGCTAAGTGGAACTGAGGTGGCAACACGTGGTGGCTCATCATGTAATCACTCAGGATTGGCGGTTAAGGTCATGTGGTGCGCAAGTGAGTGATCAAGGAAGAAAATATGTCATTGCACAGTTGCAATGCTTTGGAGGGATGATAGAAAATGTCTGCAAGTGGGCGAAAAGTAGTGTCACGCACTCACGCTGGTTTGAGTGAGTGACATAACTGCTAGTGGTTAGTCATGCACTCACAGAGGTCAAGTGGAGCCAGTCAGATCATAACACTTTGCAGATTCTGGCGAGTTCTAGGATTAAAGTGTAGAAAATATAGAACAAGGAGATAAACGTGCAGAATTAATGTGCAAGGGAAAATATTTATGCACAGACTATTGAAATTACAGACAGAAAATTAAAACTAAAATGCAAGGTAAATATTTTAAATTGCAAAGTCTATGCAAAAACATTGGAAACATCTTTTTTCCAAATGTTTTAGAAGCATTCATGGGAGGTTTTTGAAGATTTTCAAAGGCAAAACAACGGAGGTATTTTGTGCAAATCGGATCAGATTTTTCAGTTGGACGAAAAAGATGACAAGGTAAAATAGATTGAAGAGAAAGAGACAAGTGGAAATATCCAACAAATGCTAGTGTTTTTTCCTTCTCTACTTATTCTTGCTTCTCTATTGAGATAGGGGTTGGAGTTCTGAAGATTGTTTTTCCTTTCCATGTAAATAGTGTGTGTTGTAGGTTGCAAATGTAATGTGTTTTTGTAATGGTTTTATTTTATGAATAAGTGGTAAGATCAGTTAGTACATGTTAACTATTGTCATCATGGATTTTGTCTCTACTTTTGAGCATTTAGATCATTTGAATTGAATGTATTCAAGTTCTTCAATTCATCTCTGCAATATTTTTTCAGTTGTTTTGTTTCAGCATAGATCTCTTTCAAGGAAAGAGATAAGTTTCTTTTCCTGAACATCAGTGGTCTCAGGTGACTGTATTCAGAATCATACAAGTTGGAAATATCAAGGATATGAAAATTTATGTACACATTTGTTGTGTTTATTGTAATACCTATTCATCGGTATCTTCCAAGAGAAGGGTTAAATTCTAGGAGCAAGTATTTGTGAACTTGGATACAAGAACTGGAGTCATAAGTAGAAATTTATGATGCTATAAGTAGATGTGTCAGTGCAAGGTATTAACATATTGAAAATTCACTGGTTGAATTTTTTGTTCATATGGATTCTATTATGGTTATATGTTTCACTCTACAGCTCGTGATAGAGGCAGTAGTCTATGTGGATGTGAAGTATTTTCAGAAGCAACCTCAAATAATTACAAACCCCTTTAAAGTCATGTTTATTTATGTAAAGATAAGTTATCAAGTTCTTAGCACACTTAATGTAGGTGGGAGCCTGCATAAGATTGGTAGAGTTTTTAATGCCTATTTCTTACAAGTCTGAGAACTATCCACAGTTGTGTCTGCATACTGGGGTTTTAGCAAGATGTTTATTTTATATGCTGATTCGTGTTATTAGGAACACCCTCCTGAGTGTGTGCAACTCAAAGTGAAGAAGGTCATAGGACATTATTAATGTTGGGTTTTCCTATCCTCAATCCATTTATAATGTAGACTTTGTGAATTAGATGAAGATCCCTAGGTTTAATTCCCGCTTCCCCTTTTAGGATTGAGGGTTGCAAGAAAAAGCACTGACATGACCCCTTGAAAATCCTATGAACCTTAAGGTGTAGAGAGAGGGGTCTTAAGTGGTCATAATGGGTCTATTATGCCCTGCATACCCATCCCTACATTTTGTGTGCAAAATTTTGGGTCCCCTCTTTTCACTTTTGGCTCTTGCCTTGTTGTCTCTGTCTTTGTTTTTCTTTGCTTTCTTCTTCGGGTTTTCCCTCCCGTGAGGTTTTTTTTATTTTTTGTTTGTCTTCTTGTGTCTCTGAGACCCTATGCTAGAGTTTGTTTGTTCTTTCCAGAGCTGGATTCTGGACTTCGAGATTCTCTGCCACGATGTCTTCTTCTTGTAAGAGGGTATGGTTGCATGGAGTCCCCGGGCCCAGAATATGGAGGTTTGCTTGTTTCATAGTTTGCGGAGGAAAGGGTAACTTGCTTTCACCCTGGGTATAAATATAAATTACATGTCATTTTCACAGTTACCATGATTAAAAAAACTTGTACATTCAAAGCGAATCAAAGCGAATTAAGGCAAGTTTAAACTACTTTTGCTCCCGTGTTTAGTGGTTGTTTACTAGTGGGTTTGCAGTGATCATTCGCAGTGATCCTTGGGGTTAGCTTGTTGCAAGGTGCCTCCTGTGCCTACCTTATCCATTGTGTTCATTTTCTAGGTAGGCTCTCAGCCTTGGTTCTTTGGTTTCCTATTTTGTTCTCTGGTTTTATTTCCGTCTTGTTGCGTTTCGTCTTCGTTTTCATCATTTTTGTGTTTTGTGTTTTGTTTCTGGTTCACCTCCCGTTGGTGGGTTGGCTCTAGCAGAGGGTTGTCCACCCTCTGCGTAGTTGTAGATTAATTTTGATAATGTATATTGTCCTAGGTTAGTTCATGCACCCATGTAAATGCTATGTCAATTTGTAAAAGTTTGTAAATGTTGTATATTTTGTGTACATCTATTCTGGCCCTCTATATTTTTATGTATATATCCTTTAGAGCTCATGAGTTCCTTGCACTCTGTCGTGCATTTCCACTCATGAGACCAAGCTCATTGAGATGAAGCCCCACGGTTCAAACTTGACACCTCGCTGGTTCAAGCCATGACAGCTTTCTCTCTCCTTAATTAATGCTTTTAATGCCTTTATGACACTTGCCATGTGATCATGTACCAACCCATGTCAGCTAAATTTAGTTTCCCATCGATCACATTGGCACAACAATGGCCATCTTATCTGGACTCCGGGCCTCTACTGCCCCTTGTTTTTGTTTCCTCTTGTCAGTGGGTCCAGACAGCTCGAGATTTAACTCATGTCTATTTCAAGTATTTTGGGATTATTTTTATGTATGTTAACACTTGCTAGACAGGTGCAGCATGGTGGTGATGTTCTGGCATGATATTTTTATGCAGGATATTCAAATTGCCCCACGCCCGAGAATTCTCGATGTGGATGTATTATTTTCTATACTGCATCACAACCCACAATCGAACCTTCAACTAGGAAGTTATTATAGCTAATCATGTGGATACGCAATCGAAGGTGGTTGTCCAGAGTTTCCAATTTTATATGACATCTTATGTGTTGTGGGCATTGGCCCAACAAAGATTGGCTTTTCCAGGTTTGGGGACAGTTGGGGAACTCAAAAATGGGCCGGGACAGGTCACACCATGGGATCATTATCCCCAAATACAATGGGAACTTAGTTTCCCAAATTTCTATTGGGTAAATGATGCATTCATTTACCACAATATCCTAATGCTTACTTGGGACTCCAAGTACCAACTATCACAAGTGGCGATGACTCTGGTCAGCTCCTATGGCTGTTATTTTATTCAATTCCAACACCACACCTACATTCAGGTGATAGGCTTCAACGGGATACCCCATCTTCTTCCCTACTATTGCGGGGATAGAGTTATTCTTCTAGATTTTTTCCCACAGATGATGGATATGCATGCCTTCTTTACATTAAAGAAGGTCATCAATGTCCCATTCCCATTCTCATGTAGGAATTATACATGCAGCCTCACCATCGCCCGGGAAGCAGACAGTGAACTAAAGAACCTAGGATTGGTGGAATTCCACCATGCCCAAAAAAACTATGATCCTCTTAGCAAGATTTCCATAGCACTCCCCAGGGCATCCCTACCGCACGAAGTGGATATTGAAGACTTTTGGGTGGACTGCCAAGACAATTTTGATCTCCGGGCCCGACAACATTCACGGATGAGCAAAGGGCTCATGAAAGCACTTGACCTTTAGAATTTTTCAAAAGGATTTATAGATGAGGGGCCGTTGGAGGATCCAACATATAAAGGACAAGGGCTGGACAAGCTAGATCTTCCTTTGGTAGATTGGTCCACCCCTAAGGACCTAACAATTGAAGGGGTATGTCACCTCATTTTGGAGGCAAGTCACCAATACTTTTCCCAGGCATGTCCCAAGAGCACTCAAAATAAGCCAGCAATCAAACAGGCCACTCCCTCTTCAGCTGAAGCTAGATATTCCTCATCTTCTGTGAATGTTGAACCAAGCACAAGAAAAGGAAAAGAGAAGGAAGGAGTCCCGGTTCCCAAAGTGCCTCCCCAGGTCCCCACCCTTCTGATGGCTCAACTACATCAACAAATGGAGTCAGCAAAGCTAGATAGCCAGCAAATAAGTATGCAGGTATCCACTAGCCTCCTTGTAACTCCAATGGCCTCTACTTGCCTAGCAAGATCCCTGTCATTGCCTGCAATGATGAGCAGACAGAATTTCGCTGAGGCAAAGTCTGCTAGTATTCTGGATACTGGGGCTCCACTGGTAAGAAAGAAGAAGAAAATGGTGACCCGCACACCAAGCACAGCTGCCGGCCATGGTATGCTAGAAATGCCTCCAGTTGAGGTTAGTTCAGATTCCCCCAAAGTTGAAGAAGTCCCTGATGACCCACCCCCACATGATGAGTTTGACGACATGTTCGGGGTGGATGAAATTATGAACTTGCAAGAGGATATAAGTCACGCGGTGGAAGAGATTGCCGCACAAGATAAGGAAGAGGGCCTCATGGATCAAGAAGTCCCGGAAGAGGAGTTAGTACCAAAATAAGAAGCTCAGGAGGAAACACAAGAAGGGCCTGAGAAAGAGAAGATACCGGTCCAAGAGATCAGAGAAACACCAAGGCAACCCACAGATGAGCAACCAAAGGTCAGAGAACCTAGACCTGAGGGAACAATTGTACCTCCAACCATCATGCTTCAAGTGCCTTTGGTTGCTCCGGGTGATCAAATTCCCTAGAGCACATTTGGTGAAGTAATTAAGGCAGTTGCATTGATGAATTTGGGCCAACACCCTCATCCACTGCCAGAAGATACTCCAATGGAGGAGAGTTCCCCAATGGACGAGATTGATAAGGGTGAAGTTGAACAACAGCAATAGATTGATCAGGAGGTCCTGGGTAATGAGAATGCAAAATCAGTTGACATCAGGAGGGACGAAGAGGTCCCTAGAGATATAGGTAATGTTAAGACCGGAGGAAATTTCTTGAATGTCACCATTGAAGATGCCAACATGGTGGAAAATACTAAGGGTTCTAGAGAACAAGAATAGGAATGAGAATAGGAGAAAGAGAAAGAACCCAAAGATGAAATGCATCCCAGGAATCCACCACTATATGCCGAGGTGAATATAGATGCTCAAGACTTGATAATAAAGCCATCCCATCTGCCTTAATGGTTGGTGCAATAAAAGAAGAGGAAAGCTTTGGTGGTGGCCACAAGTGCTCCACTCTCGTTGGTCAAAATGATGGCCATAAACATAGAGGCCAAAAGGCCCAAGAAAGAGCGGACAGTCCATACTCTCCAAACTGGTCCCACCGGCATTATATTTGCAACCATTGCAACACCCCCTCTAGATGCAGATGCAACAGTAGTAAGGCCTGAAGATTACAACATAATAGAAGTGGCATTAGGGAAGAGGGATAAGCAAGGCGAATTGGACTTGCTAAAAGAGGCCACAAAATCAATAGAGGCCAAATACGTCAAGCAGGGCCAGAAGCTGCAAGAGGAAAGAGAGACAAATCCCAATCTCCTCGCACTTCTAGCAGAACTTGCACAACCTTTGGCTGAGGTCCACCCTGGAACTCCTTCCTCCCGGCTATCACGTGCATAGGGCGACGTGGATTCTCTGTGGATAATGAAGAAAAAGGTGCAAGCTATGGATGGGTGGGCTGCCAAGAAAGTAGCCACAATGAGAAAATTTTTAGCGGCATCCCTCCTAGACCTTTATCAGGTCAACATTGTAGTCATCTATGCAAGGGGCTCCACTCAAGTATGGGAGAAAGACTTGGAAAAATATGAGAAGTGGAAGGTCGGGCTAGAAGAAATCTATAACATAGGCGAAGAATTCATCACAGATGTGGGGATTTTGGGAGATGAATCATATGGTTCCCTCCATGTCCAGTACTCCAAGCTTGTCCTCAAAATTGAGGTATACAAGGAACTGGTAAAGAGCTTGAAAGAAAAGGTAACAGTGGCCCAGTACCCCTTGGGCCTGTTTCATGCATTCGTGGTTGGAATATCACAAGTCGATCCCTTCACCACTGGGACATGTACCCCAGAGGACTATATCCTCAGCAAGTTTGATGAGCAGATGGAGTCTTTGTATTTGTCAGCCAGAGATTTTGACTAGGGAAGATTATCCAGATTGTCTAAGACAATGATCCAGTCGCATGACACCACAAAAATGGTGGAAGAATTTTGGGACGGGGCCGCAGAAGTTGAAGGAGAGTTGGAAGTTGTTTAAAGTCGATGGGACAACATCAGAGATGTAGATGAAGAAAGCATAGGCCAAGTGTTGGAGGCCTGGGAAAAATCATAAGGAATGATAGGATTCTCCAAAGTCTGGAGAATCTCACCAACCATGTGTAGGTTGTATTCTTTGTTCTTTGGAGGCATAGGTTTTCGGATCCCAGAGTTCTAGATCCAATGTTTTTGAATTCTTTAAAGTGACCCGTGTCCTGGTTCTCAAGGTCGGCCGGTCACTTTCAAAGCAAATAATAAAGGGTGTCAGAGAGTAGGTAATAGAAACAAGGCACGTCGGCTCAAAATGAGGGTTCTGACAGATGGTCTTCCCAAGGTGCTGCTTCAACGTTACACCTGGCACATCGAAGATAGTGAGCCATTTTCCTATTTATGAGGCATGTAGCCTTGATCCCTGGGGAATTAGATTCCTTCTTCTCTCTTCCTGGCTCTCTTCTCAAGGATAATTCTTCCACTCCTCTTTTCTTGTCTTATTCTTTTGACATGTTAGACCTTTTCTATCTCGAGGTTTTTTGTAGCGTGGCGCAGGTAGTACTGGCCACCAGATAATGTATTGTATTGTTAAGTGTAAAGCAAGTTAAGTTAGAGTTTTAGGTCAAGTTTTGTGTATAAATAATAAGTCTGACCTTATTCCAATGGTTGGCAAAATTGATGATTTTTCAGTCCATAGCCAATAGCATTTTCATTTTTATCAAGTTTTAGTTGCAGAGCTCAATGCTCCATAGTTTCTAAGCTTTCAATAGTTAAATGCTCCCCTGGAGCCATCGTTGTAACACACACCAGTGCTTGTTGGAGATATATTAATGAAGAGGGAGGATTTATATCAATGACATTGTTAGCATTCTGACTTTTGGGTTAATGGTATTTTATTCTTTGTGTTCTTTATGTCCTTTTCTCTGATACTTCAAGTAGATTAACGACCTCCTTTTCCTTTTCTATTGATCAAATATGAGCTGATGGTTCTGTATTTCTTTGGTATTTAGTGTAGTGTGTTGGAGCATTGTTGATGTTCTAAATGTTTGGTATAACTATAGGTAGATGAAATATTTCTAAATCTATAGTATCTTTTAAAATTTGTTTGTTAAATGAATGCATACTTGCAGGAAACCCCACTTACTTGAATACCCAGAGAAAATGAGTTAAGATAACTAGCTATCCCCCTCAAAAAAATAGTCACATTTCCCAATTGAGCCCCACACTATCGAGACCTGACTCTCATGTGCTTGAAGGCCTGGGGAATCTCATTTCCCTGGACAACCTTTACAAGCAAAGTTGGTCGGTACCCGGTGACAACTTACATCTGTTGGCAGACCCAGTAACAAAGTCCTGTCAACAGGGTCCTCTCTCTCTCTCATTGGTCCTATGACTATTAATGTGTTTTAAGGGGTCCTAATGAGTCCTAATGTTTCTTAATGGGTCCTAAGGGGTCGTAATGGGTCCTAAGGGTTCATAGGACCACTTAGAACCCATTAAAACCCCTTATGAAATACTAGTACACATAAGTGCCCATTAGTGTGTCCTACGATGATTAATGTGTTCTAAGGGGTCTTAAGAGGTCCTAATGTGTCCTAAGGGGTCGTAATGGGTCCAAAGGGTACCTATGACCACTTAGGACCCATTATGACCCCTTATGATACATTACAACCACTTATAACCCTAAAGAGTGTCCTTAATCAAGTCAAGGGCTTATGGTTATAATCAATAGTCCACCGACAGTCATATTGAAGACAATGTGCTAATTCCTAAAATTTGGCTAAGTCTAAAATTTCCCAAAAACCCTCAAAATCTAGAATCTTATCTTAACTCCTATGAAGCTAAAATGACTCTCAAACATCCTGAAAGTATATACATAAAATGTAACTTAAGTATAAGAAAGGAAGAGTATTGATCTAGTGTTGGAATTGATCTAGCAGGGCCTCTTGGGCTTTCTTCCTCCCTCCCTTAAGCCTTTTCATAATGTTACATAGTGTGCACGCGCTATTGGCTTTGATTTACCAAGCCTTAGGCTCGAGAAATCAAAGCCATAGCACGTGCGCACTATAGGGCATATGCTCTATTGCTTTTGGGGGGACCGTAACAAACTTTGGCACCTTTTTGGTCCCTCATCTTCGTGCATATACCCCATTATTTATTTTTATTATATTTGATCATTTTATGAATTATTGATATTTTAAATATTATTTTCCCTTTTGGAATAAAGTCATATACATGTGTATGTGTATGTTTAATTCACCATAATGTTGGATTGGAGAAGAGAGAGAAGAAGAATAAGACTTGACGGATGAATGTAGATCTCCTTCCTTGATTGCAAACTCTTGTGCTTGGCGTTCAATGGGGAAAGAAACTATATCTATGGAAGGAAATTCCTTTCATGCATGAGGGAAATAGAGACCTGAATTCTTGAATGCTTGAATGCTTGATAATGGATGCCTTAACCAATGAATGCTTTCTTGCACTTGGATATATTGAATGCACAATGAATGTATGACAACTTGTATGTGTATATGTAGATTGTGGATGGATATATGGATGTAGATGTAGATATGAAAATTAGAGGAAGAGGTCTCTTTTTATATATATTTCAGGGCTTATATTTCATTCGAGCCGACTGTAATTTGAAACCCTCAAAGAAAATCTTGCCATTGGGCTCTGGGATAATTTTGAGCACAAAACACTAGGACAAGGTTGAACTGACCAACCTAGTATAGGTAAAAATGCCTGAGAAAAATCTCCCATGATGTCGGGGAATGTGCTAAGAAGTGATGATTACAATCACAATCTGCTAGGAGATAAGGGCCAATCCCGAAATCTAAAAATAAATAACAGATCCTACGGGGTAATGAATTACGTGATTCGATGGAAAAATGGGAAATCATGCATAGAAACAAGAGCCAACCTCAAGTTTAAACAATATTGAAGAAGGAGGATGACCTATATTTGAATTAAATATGCATTTAAGTACAATATGAGGTCCTACCATAAGAAACACACTAAAGTACGCTCAAAATGGTCCCAAAATAAACACAAATTAAGTGCTTACATTTTAGGATGGTTCAATAATAATGAATATTTTTCCATGTATCAAATTGATAGCTGCTTCTGTCTCTAGCAGTCTATTCTTGTCACTTTGAAGAAATTTTTGAATTAGAATTTAATGGTTCTACAAAACCCCCCTAAAGAAATAAAATATCAATGTTTATCTCATAGAAATAATCATCCGTCTGCTAAGCTGACACAAACAACAAGATCCCTTAACTACATACCGCAAAAATAAAAAAGAGAAAGGAAAATGAACCTATCAATGTTGAGGTTGTTGGAGCTAATAAGACCTAGTTATCATTATCCTTGGTTCCCAGGATTGAGAAAACCTAGTTACCATTGGCCGCTTGAAATAAAAAATATAATTAATAGTATTTTTTAGCTTCTTTTTTGTCCCCTTGAACCTTTAGAGTTTAAAAATGTCCATTGTACAAGTGACAATATTTTAGGTTGGATTCACCATGCTACTCTCAACTTAGATGTGAAGGAAATATTAGAAATGGAGAGAAATGTGCTACTTGCAAAGTGCTTAAGCTCCTTCCAAATTTAGTAATTGCAAAAGGGCCTTCTTGCATACATTGTAAGAGACCCATATGCATTTGTGCAACATTCTTGAATTTTTAACATGATTTTGTTTGAAATCAAACCTTACAATATCAAAATATGAACTAAATCATGTCAATCTCACTCTAATACATGTGAAACATCCTACCTCTCATTTCTTAGGCTAGTTTCAAAACTTGCACTTATCCCTTGTAGACTAACACTATTACTGGGATCATTCCTTGCAGTATTTTTCATTTCTTTCATCTCACTACCATTAGATAGAATATCCAACTACTTTACATCATCCTATATTAGTGATGTTACAAAATTCCCAAGTCAGTGCTAAGAAAAATGAAAGAAAATTCTTTAAACTGAAAAGATGGAGAAGTAATTGATGAGGGCATTGAAGATCACCTTTTTTCTTAGGGTGACATCTTGAAGGAACTCAAACAAGCATTAGGGAGACACAAGACTCAATATGATACTATAAGAATCTTTTGGAGCATTAGGTCTCTCTCTCTCTCTCTCTCTCTCTCTCTCTCTCTCTCTCTCTCTCTCTCTCTCTCTCNGCTCTCTCTCTCTCTCTCTCTCTCTCTCTCTCTCTCTCTCTCTCTCTCTCTCTCTCTCTCTCTCTCTCTCTCTCTCTCTCTCTCTCTCTCTCTCTCACAGATGAAATAATGGAAAACAAGATATCACTTACCAAGATATTATTGCATCTACACTAGAGAATTCATATTGTTGTTCCAATAATTTTTTGGCATCTGTAGGTACACCTGAGAATTCATATATTTTTTTCCAATAATTTTTTGGCATCTCCAGGTACACTAGGTACACCTGAGTTGGCCTAGTGGTGGAGAACTTGTACTCTTGAAAGAGAGGTCAAAACTTTAAATCCCATTGGGGGGTAGGGTATGTAAGACTCATTTGTAGTGCAGTTAGATGCCTCCCACAAGAAGTATGAAGTAGTCTCATATCACTATCACCATATGTAGACCAAAAACACATGGCTAGTGTCATGGACTATTAAATAACCTTAACCTTAGGTAAATAGTTTCCAAATGAAACTATGAAATTCTCTAATTTGATTGACAATTATGGATTGTTGGCCATTGATAATCTAGTTTAAGTCAAATTAATACATATGTGTTACTTTCCTTAAACTCGTTTACATTTTTGACATGTAAAATGTGTGTGGCCAAATGATTTTTCAATGTTGATAATGTCAAAATTGTTTGTCTTATTAATTTGACTCAGTTTTTGACACTATAGCCATTGCTTGCGGGTAGTCCCAAAATATTAGTGTTATCACTTTAGAGGAAGAGATTTGGTTGTGTGTGTGTTTGTGTGTGAGAGAAATGTGTGTGTGTGTGTGTGTGTGTGTGTGTGTGTGTGTGTAAGGGGATTCAAAGTGGTTTTCCAGAAAAGTTTAAATATGCCCATATGTAGAAATAAACAAATACCCAACTTGAGAAATCAAAATTTTCTAGCTCTGGCATCATTGTGCAAATATTTCTACAGAATTAAATATTTGCACAATGATGTCGGAGCTAGAAAATTTTGATTTCTCAAGTTGGGTATTTGTTTATTTCTACATATGGGCATATTTAAATTTTTTTGGAAAACCATTTTGAATCCC
>MU227737.1:282565-301661 GCA_018584345.1 Thuja plicata
TATATATACATATATTTATATATGTATATATATATATATATGTGTGTATATATATATATATATATATATATATATTCAAAGTGGTTTTCCAGAAAAGTTTAAATATGTCCATATGCAGAAATAAACAAATACCCAACTTGAGAAATCAAAATTTTCTAGCTCTGGCATCATTGTGCAAATATTTCTGCAGAATTAATGTTGAAAGGAATTTGGTTAAGACCCTAGATCCATCATCTTCTCCTATGGTACAAACCTTTTCTAGCGGTGAATCTAATGTCAAATTCTTAAGAATACCACATGATGGAACATATGTTTGGGAGATTGATAGCAAGTTTCTGAAGCTTGACCATAAAGTAGCTTCGAGCTCTTATGATAACTTGTGTTTGAAAGGTGGTTAGTCTTGTTTTCCAAGCATACAGGCACTTATTGTGGTCAAGATGTTTCTATTAAGGTTCTTATGCCTGAGCGACTAGATGCAGACATGCAACGTAAATTAGCTCAAAAAGTCTTCATTATAAGTTAAGTTTAGCATAAGAACATTGTTCAGTTTATCACTTCTTGCACAAGGCCACCAAATTTTTGCATTGTCACAGAGTTTATTATTGGTGGTAGTGTTTTTGATTATCTACATATACATAAAGGAATTTTCAAGTTGCCATTTCTTCTTAAGTCCTTTCCTCTTTACATGAATGCAATTGAATACTTCAAGACCCATCTGAAATATGAGAAAATTCTAAAAATCAAGGATGAGATGTCAAATATTTTACACAAACATTCAAGTGAATGCAATTGGTAGGTGTAAAAATAAATGCCATTACCTTTTCTAAGGTCCCCCAAGAAAGATGTGCAGGAGATTGATGGAGGAGGCCAACGCATTGAATTTGCAAAGTTAAAACATTAAAAGACTTCCAAGAAAATGAATTGGTAGATGTTTTTCCCAGCTCCACAACCCTACCACCATCCTCCCTTGCCCGCATGGAAGAAGGAGGTCAGCGCTGGATTTGGAACAGAGACTAGCATAAGTATAGATGCCAGTTTTTTTAAAAAAAATTGGCAAACAAATGCATTTAGTAGGAACAAAAGGAAGAAAGTGTTGTGGGGGGAAATAAACAAAGAGCTACGTTGACTCTTGCCAGGGAGGAATGGGCAGTACCAAGAGAAGGAGGCCAGCGAAATAGAAAGAATCAAAACACATTTGAAACTTCTAAGAAAATGCAATGCATTGGAAAAGGTTTAATTCCAAATTCCTCAGCTTTTGCTAGCGTTGATCCATTGCTAGCACCAAAATGGAACCATAGACAAGGACATTGGAGGAAGTGTTGTGCAATAAATAGAGAGATGCTTGCAAAGGAAAGTCTGCGCAAAATATAAAAGGAGGTTTTAAAGTCTTAAAACTAATGTGATTGGCAAATGAAAATACAAGGGTGTTGCACAAGCTATAGAAAATGATTGAAAGATCAATACAAATTGGCAGGAGAATTGCGCTAGCAATGGAAAGAAGCCTGCACAATTTTCAAAAGGGCTTATAAATTTAAAACAAATTCATTGTGATGAGGAAGTGTTGCACATTGCATAAAATGGAGGGATTTTATAGCCAGCACAGTAAGGAAAAAATTCTAAAACTTTAGAAAATTCCAATAAATGCAATTGATAGATGTAAAGTAAAGAAGACCTGCGCTAAAAAGGAGGCTGCCAAGATTCAAAATCTTGAAAAGCATTTATCCCACATTGTTTGTGGGTGGGATTTATGTAGTGTTTATATTCTACAAAAATTGTATCCTAATGTGAATAAGAAGCCAAGAGGCTCCTCGGCGGGCCCCTCAGCTGGTGGAGTGTTGGCGGTGGTGGACCCCATAATTTTGAGTGCGAATGTGCACAGGGCTTTAAAAACTTGAAAATGTTTAATCCCACATTGGTGGGGTGAGAAACATTTTAGTTCTTTAAATGGAAAAGCACTCACTATGTAATTTGAAGAAAGAGCATGAGGCTCTCCATGCATGCGCGCAGGTGGTGCCTTGGGAAGTGTGCCCACTCTGATGGAAACAAAATTTTGGTAGCTAAGTGGAAGTGAGGTGGAAGACAGGTGACGACTCATTGTGCAATCACTTAGGCTTATCAGTTAAGGTCACGTGGTGCGTGAGTGAGCGATCAAGGAAGAAAATATGTTGTTGCGCAGTTGCAACGCTTTGGAGGGATAATAGAAAATGCTTGCAAGTGGGCAACAAGCAGTGTCGCACACTCGCGCTGGGTCGAGTGAGTGACATAAGTGCTAGTGGTTAGTCACGCACTCACAGAGGTCAAGAGGAGCACTCACAGAGGTCAAGAGGAGCCAATCAGATGATGACACTTGGCAGATTCTGGCAAGTTCTAGGATTAAAGTGTCAAAAATATAGAATAAGGAGATAAACGTGCAGAATTAATGTGCAAGGGCAAATATTTATGCACAGACTATTGAAATTACAGATAGAAAATTAAAACTAAAATTCAAGGTAAATATTTTAAATTGTAGAGTCTGTGGAAAAACATTGGAAACATCTTTTTTCGAAATGTTTTAAAAGCATTCACGGGAAGTTTTTGAAGATTTTCAAAGGCAAAACAACGTAGATATTTTGTGTAAATTGGATCTAATTTTTCAGTTGGAGGAAAAATATGACAAGGTAGAACAAATTGAAGGGAAAGGGACAAGTGGCAATATCCAACAGATGCTGGAGTATTTTCCTTCTCTACTTATTCTTGCTTCTCTGTTGAGACAGGGGTTGGAGTTTTGAAGATTGTTTTTCCTTTCCATGTAAATAGTGTGTGTTGTAGGTTGCAAATGTAATGTGTTTTTGTAATGGTTTTATTTTATGAATAAGTTGTAAGATCAGTTAATACAGGTTAACTATTGTCATCATGGAGTTTGTCTCAAGTTTTGAGCATTTAGATCATTTGAATTGAATGTATTCAAGTTCTTCAATTCATCTCTACAATATTTTTGCAATTGTTTTGTTTCAGCATAGATCTCTTTCAAGGAAAGAGCTAAGTTTCTTTTCCTGAACATTAGTGGTCTCAGGTGACTGTATTCAGAATCATACAAGTTGGCAATATCAAGGATATGAAAATTTTTCTGCACATTTGTTGTGTGTATTGTAATACATGTTCATTGGTCTCTTCCAAGAGAAGGGTTAAATTCTACGAGCAAGTATTTGTGAACTTAGATACAAGAACTAGAGTCATAAGTAGAAATTTATGATGATATAAGTAGATGTGTCAGTGTAAGGTATTGACATATTGAAAAGTCACTGGTTGAATTTGTTTTTCATATGGATTCTATTATGGTTATATGTTTGACTCTGCAGCCCGTGATAGAGGCACTAGTCTATGTGGATGTGAAGTATTTTCAGAAGCAACCTCAAATCATTACAAACCCCTTTAAATTCATGTCTATTTATGTAAAGATAAGTTATCTAGTTCTTAGCACACTTAATGTAGGTGGGAGCCTGCATAAGATTGGTAGATTTTTTAATGCCTATTTCTTACAAGTCCGAGAACTATCCACAGTTGTGTCTGCATACTGGGGTTTTAGCAAGAGGTTTATTTTATATGCAAATTCATGTTATTAGGAACACCCTCATGAGTGTGTGGAACTCAAAGTGAAGAAGGTCATAGGACCTTATTAATGTTGGGTTTTCCTATCCTCAATCCATTGATAATGTAGACTTTGTGAATTAGATGAAGATCCCTAGGTCTAATTCCCGCTTTCTCTTTTAGGATTGAGGGTTGCAAGAAAAAGCACCAATAGGACCCCTTGAAAATCCTTATGAACCTTAAGGTGTAGAGAGAGGGGTCTTAAGGGGTTGTAATGGGTCTGTTATGCCCTACATACCCGTCGCTACATTTTGTGTGCAAAATGTTGGGTCCCCTCTTTTTTCTTTTGGCTCTTGCCTTGTTGTCTTTGTCTTTGTTTTTCTTTGCTTTTTTCTCTGGGTTTTCCCTCCCATGAGGTTTTTTTTCTTTTTTATTTGTCTTCTTTTCTCTTTGGGACCCTATCTTGGAGTTTTTTTCTTTCTTTCTAGAGCTGGATTCCGAACTCTGGGATTCTCCGCCATGATGTCTTCTTCTTGCAAGACGGTATGGTTGCACGGAGTCCCCAGGCCCAAAATCTGGAGGTTTGCCTATTTTAGAGTTTGTGGAGGAAAGGGTAACTTGATTTCACCCTGGGTATAAAGATAAATTACATGTCATTTTCACAGTTACCGTGATTAAAAAAACTTTTGCATTCAGAGCGAATCAAAGTGAATTAAGGCAATTTTAAACTGCTTTTGCTCCCGTGTTTAGTGGTTGTTTACCAGTGGGTTTCCAATGATCGTTTGTAGTGATCCTTGGGGTTAGCTTTTTGAAAGGTGCCTCCCATGCCTACCTTCTCCATTGTGTTCATTTTTGAGGTAGGCTATCGGCCCTGGTTCTTTGGTTTCCTATTTTGTTCTCTGGTTTTGTTTCCATCTCGCTGCGTTTTGTCTTCATTTTTATCATTTTTGCATTTCATTTTTTGTTTCTGGTTCACCTCCCGTTGGTGGGTTGGCTCTGCTAGAGGGTTGTCCACCCTCTGCGTAGTTGTAGATTAATGTTGATAATGTATATTTCCCTAGGTTAGTTCATGCACCCATGTAAATGCTATGTAAATTTATAAAAGTTTGTAAATGCTGTATATTTTGTATATATCTATTTCAGTCCTTGGCCCTCTATATTTTTATGTATTTATCCTATATATCCTTTAGATCTCACAATTTCCTCACACTTTGTCATGCATTTCCACCCATGAGACCAAGCTCGTTGAGACAAAGTCACCATGGTTTGAACTTTACACCTTGCTAGTTTGAGCCATGGCAGCTTTCTCTCTCCTCTGTCTCATCACCTTAATGGTGGGATTAATTTCCCATGAGTGGGCATTCAAAAAATGTCCCATCTGGCATTTATTTTACCCCTTGTCAGCCCACTTGTCTTAATTAATGCTTTTAATGCCTTTATGGCGCCTGCCATGTGATCACATGTCGACCCACGCTAGCCGAATTTAGTTTCCCATCGATCACATCGGCACAACAATGGCCATCTTGTCCAGACTTCAGGCCTTTGCTGCCTCTTATTTTTGTTTCCTCCTATCAGTGGGTCTAGACACCCTAGGATTTAACTCACATCTAATTCAAGTATTCCAGTATTATTTTGATGTATGTTAACACTTGGTGGACAGGTGCAGTGTGGTGGTGATGTTCCAGAGTTTTAGTGTTCTTTACGTATGTATCATGTTCTAATAGTTTTCTGGTCTTGCAGGTTGTGGATAAGTTGATCAAAGATGTCTAACATCATAACCCCTCCTAATAGTCCGGAACTACCTACCACTTCCACCCAGGCGGCTATGAAGTCCAAAATGGAGAGAATGTTTGCAAAGTTGCCCTTAACCTCCAAATATCCAAGGGAGGGTACTATTGTGGGATCTAAGGTGGACTCTAAAGTCCAAGGAATAATAGATATGGATCCTAGAACTTGGGCCAAATTACAAGGTCTAATCCAGACCATTTACATGTTAAAGGCCGAAGGAGATAGCATGGCCACTTGCTTGGCTGCCTCAGGCATCATAAAGGATACAAAATTTCCATGTTTGATGCAATCACCAAAATTAATAAAGCAACTAGAAATACTATAAAATGCACCTACTCGCACAGTTCTGCTTGCCGATCCTCGACCACTACAATACCCAGCCACAATCGTCACCTTGGACGCACCAACCTTTGCTTGCAGGTTAGGGATTCCTCAGTTCAAAGGGTTCGCAGTTGTCACTAGGGCCAAATCATTAGAAGAATTCGGCGATGTCAAATCCCTTACCCGACAACACCTCAATAGTCAATGGTTGAAGTCTTTGAAGTGAGACCACAGAAGAATGAAGTTAGAAATTCCTCGTGGGGATTTCAAAGAGCCCATCCAAGCGGGCATGATATTTTTATACAGGATCTTTGGATTACCCCATGCCCAGGAATTCTCGATGTGGATGTATTATTTTCTGTACTGCATCACAACCCATAATCAGACCTTCAACTGGGCAACTATTATAGCTAATCATGTGGATACACAATTGAAGGCGGTTGTCCAGAGTTCCCAATTTTACATTACATCTTATGTGCTGTGGGCATTGGTCCAACAAAAACCATCTTTTCCAGGTTTGGGGACAGTTAGGGAACTCAAAAATGGGTTGGGATAGGTCACACCATGGGATCATTATCCCCAAATACAGTGGGAACTCAGTCTCCCAAATTTCTATCGGGTAAATGACACATTCATTTACCATAATATCCTAACGCTTACTCGGGACTTTGGGTACTGACTATCACAAGCAGTAATGACTCTGGTCAGCTCCTATGGCCACTATTTTATTCAATTCCAACACCACACCTACATTCAGGTGACAGGCTTCAACGGAAGACCCCATCTTCTTCCCCAGTATTGCGGGGATAGAGTTATTCTTCTAGAGTTCTACTGGCAAATGATGGATCTGCAAGCCTTCTTTACATTAAAGAAGGTCATCAACATCCCATTCCCATTCTTATGTGGGAATTATACATGTAGCCTCACCACATCCTGGGAGGTAGATAGTGAACTGAAGAGCCTGGGATTGGTGGAATTCCACCACACCCAAAAAAACTATGATCCTCTCGGAAAGATTGCCACGGCACTCCCCAAGGCATCCCTACTACACAAAGTGGATATTGAAGACTTCTGGGCAGACTGCCAAGATAGTTTTGATCTCCGAGCCTGACAGCATTCACGGATGAGCAAAGGGCTCAAGAAAGAACTTGACCTTCAGACTTTTCCAAAAGGATTTACACATGATGAGCCGCTAAAGGATCCAACATATAAAGGACAAGGGTTGGACAAGATAGATCTTCTTGCGGTGGATTGGTCCACCCCTGAGGACCTAACAATTGAAGGGGTATGTCACCCCATTTTGGAGGCAAGTCACCAATACTTTGCCTAGGCATGTCCCAAGAGCACTTGAAAGAAGCCAACAATCAAATGGGCCACTCCCTTTTCAGCTGGCGCTGGATCTTCCTCATCTTCTGTGGCCGCTGAACCAAGCACAAGAAAAGGAAAAGAGAAGGAAGGAGTCCTGGTTCCCAAAGTTCCTCCCATGGTCCCCACCCTTCTGATGGATCAACTAATAAACAAATGGAGTTGGGAAAGCTGGCCAGCCAGCAAATAAGTATGCAGTATTCGTCGACCTCCTTGTAACACTAATGGCCTTTTCTCACCTAGCGGGATCCCTGTCATTGCCTGCAATGATGAGTAGATAGACTTTTGCTGAGGCAGAGTCTAGTAGTATTCTGGATACAGGGGCTCCACTGGTAAGAAAGAAGAAGAAAATGGTGACCCCCACACCAAGTGCAGCCGCCAGCCCTAGTATGCCAAAAATGCCTCCAATTGAGGTTAGTTTGGATTCCCCTGAAGTTGAAGAAGTCCCTGATGACCCGCCCCCACATGATGAGTTTGACGACGTGTTCAGGGCAGATGAAATTATGAACTTGCAAGGGGATATAAGTCACGCGGTGGAAGAGATTGCCGCACAGGATAAGGAAGAGGCCCCCATGGATCAAGAAGTCCTAGAAGAGGAGGTAGTACCAGAATAAGAATCTCTAGAGGAAACACAAGAAGGGCCCGAGCAAGAGAAGATACCGGTCCAAGAGATTAGAGAAACACCAAGGTAACCCGCAGATGAGAAACTGATGGTCAGAGAACCTAGACCCGAGGGAACAACCATACCTCCAACCATCATGCTTCAAGCACCTTTTGTTGCTCTGGATAATCAAACACCCCAGAGCACATTTGGTGAAGTAGTTAAGGCAGCCACATTGATGAATTTTGGCCAATGCCCTCATCCGCTCCCAGAAGATACTCCAATGGAGGAGAATGCCCCAACAGACAAGATTGATAAGGGAAAATCAAAACAGTAGCAACAGATTGATCAAGAGGTACCGGGTAGTGAGAATGTAGAATCAGTTGACACTGGGAGGGACGAAGAGGTCCCTAGAGATATAGGTAATGTTGAGACTAGAGGAAAGTTCCTGAATGTCACCATTGAAGATGCCAACATGGAAGAAAATATAGAGGGTTCTAGAGAACAAGAAGAGGAATGAGAACAGGAGAAAGAGAAATAACCCAAAGATTAAATGCATCCTAGGAATCCACTGTCAGATGTCGAGGGGAATATAGATGCTCGAGACTTGATAACAAAGCCGCCCCATCTGCCTCAATGGCTAGTGGAATCAAAGAAGAGGAAAGTCGCGGCGGTGGCCACAAGTGCTCCACTCTTGTTGGCCAAAATGATGGCAGAAATATAGAGGCCAAAAGGCCCAAGAAAGCATGGATAGTCCATACTCTCCAGACTATTCCCACAAGCATTACAGTTGCAACCATCGCAAGACCCCCTCTAGATGCAGATGAAGTGGCCATAAGGCCTGAAGATTATAACATAATAGAAGTTGCATTAGGGAAGAGGGATAAGCAAGGCAAATTGGACTTGCTAAAAGAGGCCAGAAAAGTAATAAAGGCCAGATACATCAAGAAGGGCCAGAAGCTGCAAGAGGAAAGAGAAACAAATGCCAATCTCCTCACGCTTTTGGAAGAACTTACACAGCCTTTGGCCGAGGTCCACCTCAGAACTCTTTCCTTCGAGCTACCGAGAAAATAGCCGCAATGAGACAAATTTTAGCGGTGTCCCTCCCAGACCTTTATCGGGTCAACATTGTAGTCAACCATGCAAGGGGTTTCGCTCAGGTATGGGGGCCAGACTTGGAAAAATATGAGAAGTGGAAGGCCGGGCTGGAAGAAATCCATAACATAGGCAAAGAAGTCGTCACAGAGGTGGGGATTTTAGGAGATGAATCATATGGTTCCCTCCAGGTCTAGTACTCCAGACTTGTCCTCAAAATTGAGGTATGCAAGGAACTAGTAAAAACCTTGAAAGAAAAGGTAACAGTGGCCCAGTACCCCTTGGGCCTATTTCACACATTCATGGTTGGAATATCGCAATTCGATCCCTTCACCACTAGGAAATGTACCCCAGAGGACTATGTCCTCAGCAAGTTCAATGAGCAGATGGATTCTTTGTATCCACCGGCCAAAGATTTTGACTAGGGAAGATTATCCAGATTGTCTAAGACAATGATCTAGTCGCATGATGCCACAAAAATGGTGGAAGAATTATGGGACGAGGCCGCAGAATTTGAAGGAGCATTCAAAGTTGTGCAAAGTTGATGGGACAACATCAAAGATGTAGATGAAGAAAGCATAGGCCAATTTTTGGATGCCTGGGAAAAATCATAAGGAACGATAGGATTCTTTGAAGTCTGGAGAATCTCACCAACTATGTGTAGGTTGTATTCTTTATTCTTTGGAGGTGCACGCTTTTAAATATTAGAGTTCTGGATCCAATGTTTTTGAATTCTTTAAAGTGACTCATGTCCTGGTTCCCAAGGCCGACCGGTCACTTTCAAAGCAGATAATAAAGGGTGTCAGAGAGTAGGTAACCACAACAAGGCACATCAGCTCGACATGAATGTTTTGACAAATGGTCTTCCCAAGGTGCCGCTTCAACATTACACCTGGTGCATCAAAGACAGCGAGCCATTTTCCCATTTATGAGGCATGTAGCCTCGATCCCCAGGGGATCAGATTCCTTCTTCTCTCTTCCTAGCTCTCTTCTCGAGGATGATTCTTCCACTCTGCTTTTATTTTTTTATTCTTCTGACATGTTAGACCTTTTTTGTCTTGAGGTCTTTTGTACCGTGGTGCAAGTAGTACCAGCCACCGGATAATGTATTGTATTGTTAAGTGTAAAGAAAGTTAGGTTAGAGTTTTAGGTCAAGTTTTGTAAATAAATAATAAGTCCAACCTCATTACAAGGGTCAGTGAAATTGATGATTTTGCACTCCATAGCCAATAGCATTTTCAGTTTTATCAAGTTTTAGTTGCAGAGATCAATGCTGCATAGTTTCTAAGCTTTCAGTAGTTAAAATCTCCCTTGGAGCCATCATCGTAACATGCACCAGTGCTTGCTAGAGATATATTAATGAAGAAGCAGGAGTTCTATCGATGACATTTTTAGCATTCTGACTTCTAGGTTAATGGTATTTTATGGTTTGTGTTCTTTATGTCCTTTTCTCTGATACTTCAAGTAGATTAATGACCTCCTTTTCCTTTGCTACTGATCAAATATGAGCTGATGGTTATGTATTTCTTTGGTATTTAGTGTAGTGTGTTGGAGCATTATCGATGTTCTAAATGTTTGGTATAAATATAGGTAGATGAAATATTTCTAACTCTGCGGTATCTTTTTTGTTTGTTAAATAAATGTGTGCTTGCAGGAAACCCCACTTACTTGACTCCCCAGAGAAGATGAGTTAAGATAACCAGCTATCCCCCTCAAACAAACAGTCACATTTCCCAACTGAGCCCCGCACTGTCGAGACCCAACTCTCACATGCTTGGATGCCTGGGGAATCTCATTTCCCTAGACAACCTTTACAGGTGAAGTTGGTCGGTACCCCGGTACCCGGTGACAACTTACATCTGTTGGCGGACTTGGTCACAAAGTCCCATCAATAGAAACTGGCACTAGAAGGAGGGTACAAACTCATCCCCCTCTGAAGATTTAGATTTTACACTACCCAAGGGTTCCCCAAGCCATAGTTTTAGGAGTCAAGCCTTCAGTGCGATTAGATCATTTTCACCAGCCAGATTCGAAAGAATCCTTAGATCAGCCCCTAATCCCGGAAGGTTTGTAGAACTTGAGCCTCTCACTCGAAAGAAACAAACCTCAAAGGCCAAGTCAGCTACCATTGTTTGGGGATCTAGCACATCCTATAATACCCAAGTCCCCCAGATAGCCTTGGGAACTGATGCTCCACCGAGCCAAAATCTAACACCCCCGATGGCCACTTATTTTGGAAATACCGGGTCCCCAATGGGAACTTTTTTGGGTGCAGCCAACGATCTACCTTCGCAGTGAGAAAATATTTTTCCCTGATAGGAGCAATTAGGCTCATGAACTATTGAAGAACATTTGCAGGCATACAAAGATGCCATGAACTAACATCGGATCCAACATCAGGATGTTGTGACCTGGATGTTCCCTCTATCCCTGGGGCAGAATGAGCTGAACTGGTACCTTAACCTTACCACCAATTCAATCAATAGTTGGAAGGATATGGAGGATGCCTTTCTGGCTACCTTCCATGTACATGTGGACCCATTGTTGTCCTACAGCCAATTCATTTCTATTAGAAAGGAACTGAACAAGCCTCTTGCAACATTTAATCGCTGGTTCCAACGTACCTTGAAGTGGTGCATGGGTCCCTTCATCCCATCTGCACATGTTACCATCTAGACTTACCTCAACATGATGGACCCTTTCATTTCCACTCTCCTTTGGAGAACTATCGCCCTGGGCGACCAGGATACTCTGGCGAAGGTTTACAACCTAGCCTTGGAGTTGTCCCGAGGTCTCAATAAATCCCTGGGCGGGATTGGGGAGAGCATGCCTTTCAACATGATACCTGATAGAACTTCCTATGCTAGAGGATATAATCCCAATTAGGCAATGGGTGCCCCTACAATGGCCATGAATCCCCTACCACCTCTGATTGACTAACAGGCCCGGTACATATATCCATCTCAAGTCCAGACAACACCGGGTCTAGAATCTTTTCCCTAGAACCAACCGCAGCCAATACAACAAACACAGACACAACCACCTGGAGTGCCTTTCTTTTAGTCATCCATGGCTGGAGGATTTCCACATCAACTCCAGCGAATGCTGCCACTTTCCCGGGAAACCAACAACAGCAACAGTCACATTGTGACGCGAACACCCAGTTGACATCCGAGGTTGAATCCCTTCGGTGAATGTTGTCTAAACTGACTATGGACATGGGTTAGCTGAAGGTGGGGTCTCTTGCACCCCACAATGCCAATTCCCAGAGAGGGAAAATTTTCTCTGGCCAACAAAATAACAATGTCGTTGGAAGAAATTACAACAATCGGCCTCGGCCCAATCAACATCAATGGAAAAGTAATGGTAAAACTAGAGGTCCTCCTCTGAATCAAAACACCAATTAGAGTAGTGCTAGACCTTCCCATTTCACACTAGTCGTAGACTTCTAACCCATGACCAACTGGTGTAGATTGCACGACACAGGCTCTCACAATGAGGTAAATTGTGCCACACTGGAGAAAGCCATCATGATCTCCCAGCTAGACAGACAACAAACTTCTGATCCTACTCCCCCAGAACCTCCTGTGCAAGAGCCCACTCATGGTGCCTTCACCTATGAGACCATATTCTTTGGAGTAGACAAGGAAGACAAAGAAGAACCCGAGCTACAGGGGTTCTTTGATGAATCTATTCTGGCCTTTGAGGCCAATGCCTTTACCAACCCACGAACTCCCTACAACACTAGGAGTCAGGCTGGTAAAGGGCCCATTTACACACCTACACCTCCTAAAGATACCCCTCCTCAGGACACCACAACTGATTGCTCCTTCCCTATAAAAGGCCCTGGCTCTAACCAAGCTAAGGACCCAACCGAGGGAAGCCACCAATTCCTGGGAGGAAGGTTCAACATCACGAAGGTATTGGAACAGACTACCACCTCCATGACCTTGATGGAGGTTTTATTGAATTATCCTGAGCAGAAGAAGTCTCTTCTGAAGCTCCTGGGAAACCCGAAAGCCATCAGTCACCCACCCAAGACATTTTCTTTTGATGACGCTTATGCGGCTATCTTTCAGGGTAACACTAAAGATCCTCCCTTCCTGCTAGGCTTGAACATACAAGGGAAGAATATACACAACTGCCTAGTAGATTCTGGGGCTTCGGAAAACATCATGCCTTTATCCATATGCCAGAAGCTTGGATTCCACCCCACCCCATCTAACGGTGCAGTGATCCAGCTGGATAAAACCACTGTAAAAATGGTGAGTGAACTGAAGAATGTCTGGATTCAACTTATCCATGACCCCAGGATAGCCAGCGTAATCAACGTACAAGTGGTGGACATCTCAGAGACATATGGGATGTTACTAAGTTAGAATTGGTCTAATTCCCTGAATGGGTATTTCTCGATCGACTTTTCCCACTTGTGGCTCCCCTGGGAGGGAGAATCTAACCAGATTTGGGTTTAATTCACCATAATGTTGGATTGGAGAAGAGAGAGAAGAAGAATAAGACTTGACGGATGAATGTAGATCTCCTTCCTTGATTGTAAACTCTTTTTCTTGGCATTCAATGGGGAAAGAAGCTATATCTATGCAAGGAAATTCCTTTCATGAATGAGGGAAATAGAGACTTGAATTCTTGAATGCTTGAATGCTTCATAATGGATGCCTTCACCAATGAATGCTTTCTTTCACTTGGATATCTTGAATGCACAATGAATGTATGAAAACTTGCATGTGTATATGTATATTGTGGATGGATGGATATGGATATATATATGGATGTAGATGTAGATATGAAAATTAGAGGAAGAGGTCTCCTTTTATATATATTTCACGGCATAGATTTCATTCAAGCTGAGTGTAATTTGAAACCCTCGAAGAAAATCCTGCCATTGGGCTCTGGCATAATTTTGAGCACAAAACACTAGGACAAGGTTGACCTGACCAACCTAGTATAGGTAAAAATGCCTGAGAAAAATCTCCCATGATGTCGGGGAATGTGCTAAGAAGTGATGATTAAAATCACAATCTGCTAGGAGATTAGGGCCAATCCTGAAATCTAAAATGAATATATAGATCCTGGGGGGGAATGAATTATGTGATTGGATGGAAAAATGGGAAATCATGCATAGAAACAAGAGCCAACCTCCAGTTTAAACAATATTGAAGAAGGATGATGACCTATATTTTAATTAAATATGCATTTAAAAGTACAATATGAGGTCCTACCATAAGAAACACACTAAAGTAGGCTCAAAATGGTCCCAAAATGAGCACACATTAAGTGCTTACTATTTAGGATGGTTCAATAACAATGAATATTTTTCCATGTATCAAATTGATAGCTACTTCTATCTCTAGCAGTCTATTCTTGTCACTTTAAAGAACTTTCTGAATTAGAATTTAATGGTTCTACAAACCCTCCCTAAAGAAATAAAAAATCAATGTTTATTTCATAGAAATAATGATCAATCTGCTAAGATGACACTAACAACAAGATCACTTAACTACATACCACAAAAATAAAAAAGAGAAAGGAAAATTACCCTATCAATTTTGAGGTTGTTGGAGCTAATCAGACCTAGTTACCATTATCCTTGGTTCCCAGGACTGAGAAAACCTAGTTACCATTGGCTGCTTGAAATAAAAAAATATAATTAATAGTATTTTTTAGCTTCAATTTTATCCCCTTGAACCTTTAGAGTTTAAAATGTCCATTGTACAAGTGACAATATTTTAGGTTGGATTCACCATGCTACTCTCAACTTAGACGTGAAGGAAATATTAGAAATGGAGAGAAATGTGCTACTTGCAAAGTGCTTAAGCTCCCTCCAAATTTAGTAATTGCAAAAGGGCCTTCTTGCATACATTGTAAGAGACCCATATGCATTTGTGCAACATTATTTCATTTTTAACATGATTTTGTTTGAAATCAAACCTTACAATATCAAAATATGAAATAAATCATGTCAATCTCACTCTAATACATGTGAAAAATCCTACCTCTCATTTCTTAGGCTAGTTTCAGAACTTGCACTTACCCCTTGTAGACTAACACTATTACTGGGATCATTCCTTGCAATATTTTTCATTTCTTTCATCTCACTACCATTAGATATAATATCCAACTACTTTACATCATCCTATATTAGTGATGTTACAAAATTCCCAAGTCAGTGCTAAGAAAAATAAAAGAAAATTCTTTAAACTGAAGAGATGGAGAAGTAATTTATGAGGGGATTGAAAATCGCCTTTTTTCTAAGGGTGACATCTTGAAGGAACTCAAACAAGCATTAGGGAGACACAAGAATCAATATGATACTATAAGAATCTTTTGGAGCATTAGCTCTCTCTCTCTCTCTCTCTCTCTCTCTCAGATGGACTAATGGAAAACAAGATATCATTTACCAAGCTATTATATCATCTACACTAGAGAATTCATATTGTTGTTCCAATAATTTTTTGGCATCTCCAAGTACACTAGGTACACCTGAGTTGGCCTAGTGATGGATAACTTGTACTCTTGAAAGAGAGATCACAATATTGGCATGTTGCATGAAATGTGCACTTGTGAAGTGTCAAATGTTGTGTCCTTGGTAACAGTGACATCTTCATCTTTTGTATTTCTTCTACTAGATCATCGGTTATTTCAATGACTGTGTTATCCCACAATGTTGTCCTTAGTTGTATCCGGCCATGTTTCATCTACAACATCCACATTCTTGTTGCCAGTTGTGTCCATTTCTTCTTTATCTAACTCAAATGATGTGTCATCTTCTGCATCTTTGATTATTATTTCTTCTTGAGTTACCTGATTATCATCTTGTTGTTGTTGTCCTTTTTCAGGGCTTGCTTCCTCAATAGGTCGATTGATTATTTTACTCCAAGTTTTGTGACTTTCTTTTTCAAGCTCTATATGCCTCCCTTCAAGAAATTTGTAGGCTCTCAACTTGGGTGAGAACTCCTTTTTATGGTTCTCCATCATCTAATCAATTTCTTCCCTCTTGGATTTAGGAGGCATAAGAGAAACAAGTACTCTTTCCCTTCTCACATGTTAGGATCCTAATGAAGACCCCATGACCCCTTTCGACACATTGGAATGCTCAAGTGTGTCCCAAGAGGTTGTAGGACCCCTTGGGAAACACTTGAGTGTTCTTATGTGTCCCTAAGGGTCACAGAGGGTCCTAAGGGGTCCTAGTACACCTTCTCACACGTTAAGACCCCTAGAAAGACCTCATGACCCCTTTTAAAACATTGGAACACTCAAGTGTGTCCCAAGAGGTCATATGAACCTTTGGGACACATGTGAGTGTTCCAATGTGTCCTTGGGGGTGAAAGAGGGTCCTAAGGGGTCATAGTACACCTTCTCATGTGTTAGGACACTTAAGAAGACCCCATGAACCCTTTCGACACATTGGAACACTCAATTGTGTCCCAAGGGGTTGTACGACCTCTTGGGACACTTGAGTGTTCCAATGTCTCAAAATGGGTCATGGGGACTTCTTAGGGGTCCTAACACTCGATAAGGTGTACTAGGACCCATTAGGACCCTCTTTAACCCTTAGGGACACATTGGAACACTCAAGTGTGTCCAAAGGGGTCCTACGACCTCTTGGGACACACTTGAGTGTTCCAATGTTTCAAAAGGGATCATGGGGTCTTCCTAGGGGTCCTAATGCATGAGGTGTACTAGGACCCCTTAGGACCCTATTTGACCCCCAGAGACACATTAAAACACTCAAGTGTGTCCCAAGGGGTCCTATAACCTCTTGGAACACACTTGAGTGTTCCAATGTGTCAAAAGGGGTCATGGGGACTTCCTAGGGGTCCTACGATCGTGATAAGATATACTTGGACCCCTTAGGTCCATCTTTGACCCCGAGAACACATTGGAACACTCAATTGTGTCCCAATGGGTCCTACGACCTCTTGGGACACACTTGAGTGTTCCAATGTGTCAAAAGGGGTCATGGGGACTTCCCATGACCCCTTTTGAAACATTGGAACACTCAAGTGTGTCCCAAGAGGTCGTAGGACCCATACAAAAGAAATATTATTGGTGTTGCAGGCTTTCATTGTATAAATCAGGAAAATATATGACAGTTATATCTCATCTCCAATCTCATCTAATTAGTCGACTCAAGGGAGAATATCATACTAATAGTTGATGGTTAGCCTCTCTGATTAGCTCCTATGTTTTATTTTAGACTTATATATATTAATATAATCTAGCTTTAGCCTTTTACTGATTTTTTAAAAAAAAGGTGCTTAGTCGTTTTTAGGTATGCGTGAACAATGAAACATAGTCAACTATTTTTTTAATTTGAATATGTTGAAACACAGTCTAGTATGGCGACGTGCTATATTTTATATGTAGTTTAGATGTGAAAAATTAGCATTATTATTTTTCTTTCAATTGTCAAATCTTTCCTATCTCAAGCATATGAATAAGAAGAATATGAGAGTCATATGTCATGTATAGGAAGGTTTTATAGTGTCTGCTAAAGTTGTCCATATAAAAATTAGCATTATTATTTTTCTTTCAATTGTCAAATCTTTCCTATCTCAAGCATATGCTAAAGTTGTCCATTGACTTCTCATTATAAAAATTACTGAATCAGACTTGAGCATAAGTTTTGCCATGTAAATGGGTCCGTCATTTTGGTTGTTTTCATGTTTACTAAATTATAAGTGAATTATTTTATCAAAGTCAAGTTTTTAGAATAAGATTCTCTTATTTAATTTGGAGTTTTGATATCTTATATAATATAAATTTGAAATTTATAAATAAGAGAAAAGCACATATTTTGGTTGGCAATATAATATCTTTGTGTTATTTAGGTCATAGTTTTTGAATTGTAATTTCTTATATGTATCTTAATTTTCCAAGTCTTTTCAAAATAAAGGAATCGTATATGGTGTATAAACAATTAGATCCTCTAGTGCAACACTTAAATATAATAGGAGACACACCTTCAGTGTTCCCTATGTTTGCATTAGGGAGGGAATCAAGGTGTTCAATTCTCTTTGGTACAAGCGCTTCAACCAAGTAGCTAACCATGATCTCTTAGGTGTTGATCCACAATACCTTTAAGAAACCCAAAACATTACTCTATGAGAAACTCAAAATGACTTACTAGAGAAATTTATTACTATTAATAAATAGCATTTCCCTAAATTGAAAAAATATTACTAGGTCAATATGTTCTACAATAAGTACAAACCAGTGAAATGCATGCTTTGTACTAGGGAATACTCATGTTTTTGTACTAAATGCATGTCAAGGTCATATAAAAGATGCATAAACCAAGCATGTGGGGTGAAATCACAATAGTGTGTCCCACTTTTTGGGACGAAGGATTTCAGACTTTATAAAAAACAAAAAAATTGGTGGCTTCACGCGAAGCCAACACTTCGCACAAAGTGACTGATAGGCTTCGCACGAAGTACCCTATGTGGGGGACTTTGTGCGAAGCCAAGACTTCGCTCAAAGTACCCAATGTAGGGTACTACGCGCGAAGTCATTTATCGCCATAATTTGTATAAATTTTTGACTACCCATTTCATTTTTACTATTCACTTTTCGAGATTTTGTGGACCCGGGGCTTAGAGCAAACTAGTGACGACCAATACAACGTCAACAGCTCCTGAGCTTCTTCAACCTCTTGTGATTGTTACTAGTATCAGGTACACACATTTTTCTCATTTTTTATTGTAAATTGTATGTTTTATATTTATTTTAAATAATATTTAGTTTGTAGAAATGTTAGAAAATGATAGTTGAATTTTAGAATATGTTAGAAAATTATAGTAGTATGTTAGAAAATCATAGTAAAATGTTAGAAAATATTAAAAAATCATAGTATATTTATGTTTGCAAATGTTAGAAATTTGTGACTTAGTATACATTAGAAAATATTAGCAAGTTGTAACTTAGTATACATTAGAAAATATTAGAAAATTACATAACTTAGTATATATTAGAAAATTGTAAAGTTTAGTAAAATTAGAAAATATTAGAAAATTACATAACTTAGTATATATTATAAAATTGTAACTTAGTAAAATTAGAAAATTGTAAATTTTAGTATACATTAGAAATTATTAGAAAATTGTAACTTAGTAAACATTAGAAAATTATAAAACATTAGAAAATATTAGAAAATTATAACTTAGTTATAATTAGAAAACCGTAATTAGAATGTTAGCAAATGTTATAAAAAGTTGTAACTTAGTACATGTTAGAAAATGATAGAAAACCATAGTACAAAATGTTAGAAATTAAAAATATTTATTTTTAAATTACTTTTAAAGTTAGTACATTTATTAGGAATCTCTCTCTCTCTCTCTC
>MU227737.1:321153-369803 GCA_018584345.1 Thuja plicata
TCATCTCTTATTCGGTCAAAATAAATGACAATGTTGCAATGACAATAAGGTTATTTTATTTTCCAATATGGTCATGTATGTTTGTTTTTTATTAACTGTATTCAGATTTGAAAGATACTAAACATTAGGGGTTAAGAGTGTTGGATTTCAACACGTGATTGAGAAATTTTTAAAAAGCTTTTCTTTCAAATATGATAATGTTGTTTCCACAATTTCAAAAGATCTTACATCTATAAAAATTTGATGAGCTAAGTGGCATTTTATTAACAACAAAAGAAATAATGAAAGCAGTCAAGAATATTTAGAACAAGCATTTGTAATTAAGATAAACATAAGAGGTGAAAATCATTAATTTTCTAAGGGTTATCACAATCTAATAATGGCAATGATTACAAATATGGAAATAGAGGCGTGTCTGCAACTACAGGGGCAAGGGACTATGGTCAAGGACAAATTCTAGATTTTAAGGAAGAAATAACAAATTTTGATGTTTAACTAGCGATATTGGTAGAGAAAAAGAGTCATGTACGATGTTTCCATTTGGTCATTATGAGTTTGAATGTTGGCATATGAAATTTGCTAATAATATTGCAGAAGATAAACAAATCCATTTCTTTTTTGTGTAAATAAAATTTATAATGAAGAGAGTTTATGGTATATTGATTTTGGTTGTTTCTCACACATGACTTCTAATGAATATATGTTTATTAATTTGGATGAAAAACATAATAGTACAATTGTGTTGGGGGATAATAATTCACATAAGAATAAATGAGTAAGAACCATTGAAGTAGCAAATGAAAATGGAAAAATTAAACACATTTTTCATACTTTGTTCATTCTTGTTCTAAAAAAGAACTTTTGATCCAATTGGTCATATTCTTGAGTAAAATTATCAAGTTATTTTTGACAGGAATGAAAGTATAATCAAAGATGAGTCACAAAGATATGCAGTGGTTGCTCAAGCACATATGTCAGGTGACTATATATTCCCCTTTCATTTTTCTTCATGTAAGTAGGTCTTGAGTACTATAGAGGTGCATGATCTAGTCAGTTATAGTATCAAAGGTACGAGCATCTAAATTTTGGTGGGCTATTTTTGCAACTTGTTTGATGATCCTGAGGTATGTACATCCTTCCTCACCCAACCTTTCAACTTCACCACAACTTTTCTATTTTGCAATTATAAATATTCATAGCAATTAAAACACGATTGGTAAATATTCAAAGCCTCCTTCACAGCTGTGTAAGTGGACAATCACTTGCCAAATATAGTATGGAATGTCCAGTGTATGGACAATCACTTCCCAAAACTATGAAAACTAGTGTTTCTCTCAAAGACTTCAAATTCATTGCGACCTCTAAATCCTTGAACAGTTGGTTTCCCAAAACTAGGGTTAGCCTCAAAGACATCAGATTCATCGCAACCTCTAATTCCTTCAGAGACTTCAAATTCATTGCAGCCTCTAATATAGTGGACGACGGTTTCAGGCATGGTTAGGAAAGCTGAATTTCAAGAATTTGGCAAAGCTAAATTTACAAAATATTCTAGACCTTGAAATACTCTTAATTAACTTTGAGGAAGTAAGTGTTAGATAAATTAATTATCAGCCCTGTTGACACAGACCTCACCCAACCAAGCACCATCCAAAGCACATTCTTCACATGCTTTCTCACCTGCCTAGCATTAATGTTGCAGCTAATTACGTGCTATAGCATGTAATGTGTATTTCTCTATAAATTAATAGATTGGGCCTGTGTTTTGCAGAGCTCTTTATGAATTTTGTAGCTATAACTGCATGCATATCTTGTTAAGAAGAAAGAAAAAAAAAAAAAAAAACTTGCAGAAAAAAAGAACAGAACCAAAAGAAGAGTTGCTGACAATAAATCTTTTATTAATCATTGTGTTTTACAAAATGTATAAGATGCATGATTTATACAATAAAAATCGCCACTCATAGAGAAATTACAATGAAGACTACATGAACAAATAACACTTCAATTCTTGGTTTGACTTAAAGAATGAAGGAATTTAGGAGTTCAATAGAAATCATCGTCTGTAAATTGTGCATGTGCTCGCATGTTATTAGAAATGGTGGTAAGCGGTGATTGATTGCTAAATTCATGCTAACACCCCCCTTAAGGCTAACTAAGGAGAAAGTAAAGAGGAAAGAGGGAAAACCTAGTGAAAACAAAACCCCCACTCAAAATCTATAGTAATAGAGATGTAAAAGAAAATCTTTTGTGAGAAGAAATTTGTGGTCATCTCTCGAATGATAACCAAATGCTAAATGAACAGACTCCTTTGAAACCAAGATGAAGGCCATAATCAATCTGCATGAGCGCCCAATGACACTACTCGAATAATGAGAAGATGAAAACAAAGACAAAACATATGTCAATCGAAGATATAGAAAACAATAATCTACATAGATGCCCCCAAACAATAAATAGATGGGAAATAAAGGCAAAAAATCTATCCGTCAAGGATGTAGATGACACATGAATCTGCACAAGTGACCCTAGCAACACTACTAAACCATGGAAGAATAAAACACTAGTTGATAATATGGGTGTCGATTGTCAAAAAACATTGATCAATTATGGAAACAAGGAAGCATTAGCATGAAGAGGCATTACAAGTCCACTAAAACGTTGTGTCAATAAAAAGAAGATGAAGGCAAGACCTATTGGATGATATCAATTTTGGTTACTGATCATGTTGTTGATATTCATGTTTTGTCACTGATGTCAACATATATTTCTATGGAGCTGACAAACTGGCTACTTAACTAGAAGAAGTGTACGAACATTGTACGGATGATTCAGAATGATCAAAAGTTAGATTTATGCAGAAGGATGTGTGTTGACCTTGCTCCGAAGGTTGCTTGGCTTGATGTTGCAGATTATGGATGTTATAGTTGATTTGGTGAAGACTAGTTTTTTGGACTATAACTGTGATTCTGGACAGAGCAGGTCTCTGTGTTTTGGGTATATCTTTCTGGCGAAGATATTTCAAAACTTGTGAGCTTAATGATGGACAACCAACATATAATAGAGTAATGGGTTGAGTTTGATTGTTGATTGGATACCGATGACGTCAGCTGTGGTGTGTATTCTAGAGAAGACCTATTTCCTGGCCGACTTCAGACATGCAGCGTGTGAAATTAATTGTGAGCATGAATTGCAGATCTGGAAGCATATGTAATGGATTGTAAATGTTGTGTACTTGATATAGATACCATTTGTATCTTAGCTAGGGTCTATGTAATTATTTGTATGATGGAAAGCCTTAATTGGCTGACCTAGTTAATTATTAGGAAAGCTTAACTGGCTGACCTAACGAATTATTGGAAGAGGGTATATATGAAAGATAAATTCTTGTGGAGAAGTGTGACAGAGAAAAGAAAGAGAAGAGTGGAAGCTGCGAAGCTTGTTGACTGATCGATACAAAGCAGAGTTGATACATCATTAGAATTGACCAAGCAAAGATAGTTGCTATCAAACAGTTCACTGAACTGTGTATTTTCTTTATACACTTGATTGGGATTGTGAATCCTTGAGGGTGGCTTTAACCTTCTTTAGGTAGTGTGCCTTGGTAGTGAGCCTACTATTTTCCTTGACTCCTAACAGGGTCTGTCTCCTAACAAGGGCCGTGTACTGTAATGTTGTGATAAGCTCCTAACAAGGATAATATCTTTTAACAGGGATACTATACTCTCAGTACATTATTTGTGGGTGTTAATTCCCACCAGGGTTTTACCTTTAACAAGGTTTCCTCGACAACAAATATTGTGTTATGGTGTTGTCTATTACTGTGTTATCATTTACATTTGTAGATTTTCTTTATAAAGTATAAAGTTTAATAATCTAGATTACAACTGATTCACCCCCCCTCTCAGTTGTCTTGTGGACTGTTATTCCTAACAATTGGTATCAGAGCTATTGGTCCTCAGACAGAAAGTTTAACAGCTTGAGGTGATCCTGAAGATGACTTACTACAGGAAGGATAGTCCAAAGTTTGATCTTGAAAATTTTGACAGTTGGTAGAACAAGATGAGAACACATTTGCTATGTCTAGGACTTGACTACTAGATTATCACAAAGAAGAAAGAAAAGTTGGCGACTGAGGATGAATTAGAGAAGGCTTCTAAAGTTCAGAAGAAGTTATTTTCATGTAGTATGGTTGCAAGGGAATCTTTGATTAGCGCTCTATCAAAAGGAGAATTCAATGAAGTAAAGGACTTGGATTCTGCACACGAAATCTGGACAACACTAGAAGCACTATATGTTGGAGACAAATTTACAAAGCAAGAAAAGTTACAGAACTGGAAGACAAAGATGGAATCACTGAAGATGAGAGAAGATGAGAACATTAGAGCATATGCACAAAGAATTACTAAGGTGGTGACTGGTATTAGGAACTCTGGAGGAACTTACAGTGAGGAAGAAGTAATTGCAAAGATACTAAGATCTTTGACATCTGCATACAGAACCAAGGTTCAGGCTATAGAGGAGATCATACCTTTGACACCGAACTTCACCAGAGAGATGTTGATTGAAAAACTAACTACATTTGAAGGTGCAAAAATGGGAGATGCTCTACCTAAGGTTGAGTCAGCATTCAAAACAACCGTGCACAAAAGCAAAAGAATCTTACCTGGAAATGCAAGCACGAGCAGTAATGAGCTAAGAGAAGAACTTGGAGCCTATGCTGATGAATGGGAACAAATACAGGAGGAAGAAAGAAAGCTAGATGAAATTGTTGCATTGATTTCCAGAAGAGAAAAGAGAGCTAAGGGTAAGTTTGAGGGCAAATTACCTTTGAAGTGTTTTTCATGTAACAAGATCGGTCATTTTGCATCTAGATGTCCTACAAGAATTCCAAAGCACAAACCTAAGTTTTTCAAGTCTAAGCTCTCAAAGGATAAGGAATGTTATTATGCTAGTGAAGGTATATATGATGATGAGGATGGTGATTATGATGAAATTGGATTTATTGCTATTAAGGATGATGAACCTATGCATGAAGAAAAAGAATTAGTATCCCGTGTTGAAAAGAAATCCAAATGGGTCATAAATAGTGGCTTCTCACATCATATTACTGGAGATAAAAATAAGTTTGTGAGTTTGAAAAGACATGACAACGGTGTTGTTAGATTTGGTGATAATACTCCAAAACTTATTATTGGAGTTGGATCTATTTTTTTGGATAGAAATACTAACACTGACAATGTATTACTTGTTGATGGACTTAAGCATAATTTGTTGAGTGTTGGACAACTAGTGGACAAGGGTTATTAGCTAAACTTCATAGACGGAAAATGTTCTATCAAGAGAAAAACATGAGACTTGATAGCATCTGGTACTAAATCCAGAGGTAATGTATTTGAATTGAACACATCTGAAGCTTCTTGTTTTATTGCAAAGGTTGATGACAATTGGCTATGGCATAGAATATTTTGTCATGTTAATTTTGATAACATTGTGAAGGCAAGTATGACAAAAGTACTAAGAGATCTACCTAAAATTCTAAAGCCATCTAACACTATGTGTAGAGAATGTGTTATGGGGAAATAGACTAGAAGCACTTTCAAAAGCAAAGCTTATTCAGCAAAAAGGAAGTTGGATATGGTGCATACACATCTATGTGGTCCTAAAAGAACAAGATCATACTATGGTGAAAGGTATTTTATACTTTTTGTGGATGACTTTTCTAGAATGATGTGGGTTACATACTTAAGAGAGAAATATGAAGCATTTGACAAGTTCAAGTTATTCAAAGAAAAAGTTGAGAATGAATCTAGTTTGAAGATGAAATGTTTGAGATCAGACAGGGAGGAGAGTTTACATCAGAACTGTTCAATACATACTGTGATGAAAATGGAATGCATAGACAAACTTTAGCACCTAGAACTCCATAACAGAATGGAATAGCAGAGCAAAGAAACAAAACCATATTAGATGTTGCAAGGACTATGTTGCTAGAAGGAAATGTATCACATGTTCATTGGAGAGAAGCAGTTGGCACTGCTGTGTACACATTAAACATAATTTAGATCAGAGAAGGTATAAATAAAACTCCTTATGAATTATGGTTTAATCATGCACCTACTGTGAAATATTTTAGAATATTTGGTAGTAAATGCTATATTAAGAGAGATGATGAGATAGGCAAGTTTGATGCTAGAAGTGATGAAGGAATCTTTCTTGGTTATTCCACTAAGAGTAAAGCATATAAACGTTTCAATCTAAGACTGAGAAAACTGATTGAAAGCACCAATGTGAGGATATATGAAAAGTTTCAAATTCAGGAAAGAATATATGATTGTGGTCAAATAACATAAACAAAAGAATTTGATACTAAACCTGAAGGACCCTTGATGATCGAGAATGAGATTGAGGAAGAAGAACAGGATGAAGCTATTGAGACATTGAACACACCAAGGTATGTCAAGAAAAACCACCCTAAAGATCAAATTATTGGTGATGCAAACAAAGGCATGATGAATAGATCTAAAGTTAGAGATGAAATATGTTTGATTTATCAAGTTGAACCAAAGACTACTGATAAAGCATGTAAAGATGAATCTTGGACTAAAGCCATGGAAGGAGAATTAGAACAAATAAAGAAAAACAATACTTGGGAATTGGTTCCAAGACTTAAGAATAAAAACGTGATTGGTACTAAGTGGGTTTTCAGAAACAAGATGGACAAGGAAGGCACAGTAGTAAGAAACAAGGCCAGACTGGTATGTAAATGCTACTCACAACAAGAAGGCATAGAATATGAAGAGACATATGCACCTGTTGCTAGATTGGAAGCAGTGATACTATTCCTTGCTTATGTTGCACATAAAGATTTCAAAGTGTATCAGATGGATGTGAAGTCAACATTCTTGAATGGAGATCTAGAAGAAGAAGTGTACATTGAGCAACCTGATGGTTTTCCTTTGACAGATGATGAAAACATGGTTTGCAGACTGAAGAAGGTACTATATGGACTGAAATAAGCACCAAGGGCATGGCATGCAAGACTGGATAAACATCTACTTCGTCTGGGTTTTAGAAAAGGTAATGTAGACAGTAATTTATATTTAAGAACTGATGAAGATGGAATCCTTATTATAGAAGTTTTTGTTGATGATATCATTTTTGGAGGAAATGATAAAATGAGTAAAAAGTTTGCTAAATAAAGGGAGAATGAGTTTGAAATGTCGATGATTGGTAAGATGAAATTTTTCTTGGTTTGCAAATTAATCAAAGTAAGAATGGTATATTTATATCTCAGACCAAGTATCTTAAGGAAATGTTGAAGAAACTTGGAATGGAAGATTGTAAACCTGTTGGTACACCCATGGTGATAGGGAAACAACTAACTAAAAATGATGAGACTCAAAGTGTTGGGAAGACTAAGTACAGATCAATGATTGGAGGTCTACAATATCTGACACACACTAGACCAGATATTACCAATGCAGTTGGAATTATGGCTAGATATCAGGCAGATCCTAAAGAGACACATTTTGCTGTTGTGAAAATAATTTTCAGATATTTGAAAGGAAAAGTAGAGTATGGATTATGGTATGAAAAATCTGATGATTTTACATTGCAGGATTTTACTAATGCTGATTGGGTAGGTAATGTGGATGACAGGAAGAGCACTAGTGGTGGTGCATTTTTCCTTGGAAAGAGGCTAGTTTCTTGGTTGAGAAAGAAGCAGAATTGTATCGCTCAATCTACTGCTGAGTCAGAGTATGTTGTTGCTACAATAAATTGTACTCAAGTTGTTTGGTGATACAAATGATGAAGGACAATGGAATAATTTTCAAAGAACCAGTGGTTATTCATTGTGATAACACCAGCACAGTGAATATGTCAAAAAATCCTGTAATGCATTCAAAGACTAAACATATTTCCATCAAGTATCATTTCTTGAGGGAGAAGATAGCAGATAAAGAGATTAAACTAGAGTATATTAGCACAAAAGAACAAATAGTAGATATATTTACTAAACCTTTTCCAAAAGATGCTTTTGAATATCTCAGAGGCATGCTTGGGGTGATGGCCCCTCCCAGTGAAAACTAAATGTTGTAGATGTGCAGCAGTTCAGTGGATCTCAGAGCCATATCATTCTCTGGACTTGATGTATGGATCTACTCCTTAGGGGGAGTGATCGCGGGAGAATACTATGGAGTACATTTGGGTGATCTTGCACCTAGCAAAATGGACATGAAGATTTGAAAAAGCTACACCTTACAGAAGACTAGAGATGAGTTATGGAACCCTTTGCCATTGCTGCCAAAGGGGGAATGAATCTATGTGAAAATCCCTACTGTTTTAGGGAGATTTGTGTTGAGGATATCAAGAGAAGATTGTATTGAGAGAGAGTACTTTTGGGTTGATACATATATGGATTTTCCCATATGGTGCCATCAATGCCAAAGGAGGAGATTGTTGGATGATATCAGTTTTGGTTACTGATCATGCTGTTGATATTCATGTTTTCTCACTGATGTCAACATATATTTCTATGGAGCAGACAGACTAGCTACTTAACTGGAAGAAGTGTACAGACACTGTACGGATGATTCAAAATATCAAAAGTTGGATTTATGTAGAAGGATGTGTGTTGACCTTACTCTTAAGGTCGCTTGGCTTGATGTTGCAGATTATGGATGTTATAGTTGATTTGGTGAAGACTGGTTTTATGGACTGTAACTGTAACACCCCAAAATTGGTACCTTATAATCCTAATCAATTTTGGTGCGCTCCTTCAATTTCTCATCATCAAATTCCTATTATACTAGGCAAATTATCTTCCTAATTGACTTTAATTGACTGAGTATCAAATGCAGAAAACCCAAATTTGCATAAATCTGCCATTATATTTAATTCCTAAATTATCAAGGTTTATTAGCTAAAAATCCCTATGATTAATTAATTTAATTCTAAAGTCATAAGTGCTTTTAAATTAAATTAATTCTACCCCCTTTAGCTAATATACATAAAAAGGAATTTAATAGTTATTTAATTGATTGAATGGATTATCCTCAAAAAGAATTCCATAATTCTATATGAAAGGTCACTCATGTGGCAATAATCCACCCTTTTAATTAAATAATTCATGCTTTTTTGTCTCAATCTCAATCCCTGAAAATGAAGAGGCAACCATTTTTTTTCAAGAAACTCTTCACCCTCTTTCCATGGCTTTTCTATAAATTGGACCCCTTTTTCTTCATTTGGGAGGATGATTTTGGAGAGCATCAAATTTATAGTGAAATGTGCATTGATTATTTCATGCTTTTGAGCTTAATTGAATAATTAGATTAATTTCAATTTGGATTAATGATATGTTGAATTTTAATGCAATTCATTTACATAGCTAACATCTCAATTTCATCTTTCAAGCTTTCTAGTTTAAATGCAATTTCATTTCTAGTTTAATAGCATTTCAAGCTTTCTAGATTAAGAGCATTTCAATTCTAGATTAATTGCAATTTCAATTTCAAAGATTAATTGCAATTTCATTTCATAGATTAAGAGCATTTCATTTCATAGATTAATGACAATTTGCATACTTCTCGTGCTTTAGAAATCCTCCATGTTAGCAATGGTCAGGTTGTTGGCTCTCATTCTAAGAGTAAATTTGACATCCCCAACTGATTATGAGGCAACAAGTCGCTTCAATCAAATTTGCAAGATGAACAATTCATGTTTGTCTTTGTGAATTGAACGATTGAGTAAGGAATATGTTGTGTTTGTGCCTGATTTAGAGGTCACATTGAAGCACACACATTTTGGCGCCCATCGTAGGGTAGAAAAAATGATTTCTAGCCTCATTTTCAAACTTTTTAACAGTGATTTGGGAACTCTGTTGTACGTCTGTACAACACTGGTATGAAGTCTCACATGAGATTTCAGGTCGAGCCATGTGAATTTTTTCTCTTTGTAGCACTCTCTCACGTGAAGAAATAAAAAGCTCGTGTGCCTCAAAGTGCTTTCTCGTGCGCAGAAAAGTACTTTCTCGCGCAAAATTTAGCAGACAGACATTTAAATTCCAGAATTTGTAATTTGCTGCTTTTCTTTTCTGACATCTGCTCTCTGCTGTGATTTTTTGTTTTAGATTTCAACTGTAGCATAGTAGTGGTTTGTAGGTTTTCTTGTCAAAGATTAAAAAACTTTCTAATAGTTTGCTTGCAGGATGATTGTCAAAGGCATATTCAAAAATGTCATGTTTGTTTACTATTTTTCATTCACATAGTTTAAATAGGGCTTTGTTAAAATTTTGTAAGGATCCCGATAGAAAAGTAGGGGAATAGGCTCTTCATTACATGGAAGTGATGCCCATGGATGAAACCAAGACCCAAATGTTGCCAGCATGATGGATACTTGGAGAAGCAAAGCAAGATAGTGAATCTTTAGCACTTCTACTTGTTAGGGGATTATGCTCTTCTCTCTTTGAGAGAATCAGAAACCCAAAGGCTTGTGGATTTGGTGGAGTGAAACTATCTCGGTGATGAATATGCTTGATGTGTTTGGGTGAGGTGAAAAGGTAGAGAAGTATGCTCTTCTCTCTTTGAGAGAATCAGAAAATCAAACCCTTGAATCCGAACCAAGTTGTGTCACCTTTAGAGGGCCTGCCGAAAGTTGAACCTCCAGGAACGACCCAAGTGAGTACACACCTATCGCCGGTGATTCCACCTCAATCTAATAAATTATTCTTTGTTGAGTCCAAAGAATTCAAAGCCATTGTAACTTCTTTCTTATGATTTTGACTATCATCGTGAGAAAGCCTTGTTTGTTGTACTGAGCGGCACCGCTCCCAGCCTTGCTTGCAAGGGTGTATGACTTACAAGTGTTGGTGTGGCTGCAAGGCCCCAGCTCTGTATCAGAGGCATCAAAGGTTATTGTGAATGGAAGCCCACTAAACACTCTCTTAGTTAGATGCCTACCCGGTTCACCTCCGAAAGGAGACATAATATGTGCGCAGGGAGAGGGAAGAATCTCTCCTTTGGATTCTCGACATAGGTATGCACTTGGATGCTTGAAGTGGTATATGATGTTGGCCCCTACTTTAAGGGTAACCTTTGAACATATATAATTATTCCTTGGAAACACCAAAAACATAGGCGCTCTTTTGAGGGTGACACTGCTGTGTGAGGTGCACGCATACGCATAAGACAGCGGGGCATAGATTTTGTCTTCTCAACCAATTTTCTTTGTAGGGTTAACTGAGTGTTTGTTTTTGATTCTTAAACTATGCAAATCATCATCAAATGAAGACTCCCATTATCCTGCCAAGTTGTTTTGTCCTTGGTAGAACTGTTTACGACTACTGTTTGTGTCACCACTGCTTGATTGAAACGTCATGTTTGTAAACGAATGCTTATCACCTTGAAATGGAGATTTCTAATTTGCATCATCATAAAACTATCCTAAACCTAGAAATTTTGTCAGAGAACAGTTCCTACTGTGTCACAAAATCTAGTTTTATCTCAAAAACTAAGTTCGTTTATCAAAATTTGGTCTATTCTCACACAAAATTTTAGAAACCTAGCATTTGCTCGCATGAGCTGGCATTTCTTTGCATGAAGTTGAGCACTTCCTCGTGCAGCGCAACACTTCCTCATTGGGATCTGTAGCCTGGCATCCAAAACAGTGACCTTTTTCCTGCTAACTGGTGAATTTTCTACCTGATCTGCCTTTTGTCTAGGGTCTGATTGCTTATTTCCCTATTGTCTGCAGTCTAAAACTGGTTGTTTTGAGTTGTGAACTAACTGATTCTTACTCAAACTTGTCTTGTCTCTTTGTCTTCATCCTATCTTTTTTGTGTTTTTGTACCTTGCGACATGATAGTCATATCTCGGTTGTTCTAGCCATACTCTCGACGACTCGTGCCGAGTGCATCTCACACCTTGGCTGTTCTAGCCTATTACCTCTTTTTTTCTTTGACATCTCTAGAGAAAAAGTTCTAAGTCAGATCTTAAGTCCCCTCTTGTTTCATCTTTGTCTATGCCTGTTACAACTAGGAGCGACAATATTTTTCCCATATGCAGTTCTGAAGTAGGTACAAGTAAACCTCGCAATCAAGGAAAAGGTCATTCTAAACCCATTGTTCAAGTTGATAGTCAAGAGGGATCCTCACGTTCCTCTTCCCCGTTCAACATAGATCTGACTCCAAATCCAAAACCAGTGTTGCAAGTGTGTTCTAATCCGTTGTTTCAAGATCAGCATAATCCATTTCTTTCAGATCAACTAGGCTTCAAAAAATCACCCATTTGGGTTGATCCTATCAACGATCCTTGCTGCCTTAGTGATCCTTTCAAAGACTTCAATCCTTTTGATTCATTGAAAGGCACATTGACTATGAGTTCTCAATGCGATACTCACACTCATACTGAAGGAGTGCACATGGCACAATCTCATGTTAACAACATGACATCTCCTTTCGATTACACGCAAGGTCATGACCAATCCCAAAATGAACAAGGTCATCAAGAAGAAGAGCATCACCAGGGTCAAGATCAAACTTATAGTATTTATGAAATTGTTGGTAATGATGATGAGCCAATAACTCAAAATGACATAGACACTGCAAAGTCTAATAAAGCTCTTATCAAAATGATGGAAATACTCCTTGCAGAAGACAAAGAAAAATACTTTCTAGATTTAGCGAAACAAGCAGTTAAGTTTCCCGCAAACTTCCAAATGGAAACGCTTGTTGCTAAAGAAGAGGAAAGTGAAACCTCCAAATTGCATAAAATAATTCAAGACATGCAAGGTAAAATCAGCCAACTTATGAAAGATAAGGACAAACCCACGCAACAGTTCACAATGGAAAGCATATGTCCTTTTCTATTTGATGGGAGTATTGTTATGCCACCTTTTCCCAAAGGTGTAGAGCTCCCTAAATATGACAAGTATCTGGGTACCACTAATTCTCAGGATCATTTAAGGGAATTTAGTGCCCTATCGATGGAGTTTATACATGACCAAACATATTTGATGCATCTTTTTCCATGAAGCTTGGGTGGACCTACTATGGAGTGGTTCTCGTGACTACCCACTTGTATCAAGACTTTTGATGAGATTCCCAATCTCTTTATACAACATCATTCTCACAATATTCAACATCCTATCAACATAAGGGACCTTTGCAACCTCAAGCAAAGGCAAGGGGAACCATTCTTGATGTTTCTCCAAAGATGGAGACAACTTTGCACTAAGTACCCTCGCAAAATACCTGAATCCGAGAAACTCGATATCTTCTTGGATAATCTCACCCCTGATTTCGGGTATCAAGTACAACTTCAAGGTCCTCTTAATTTTGATAGCATGATAAAACAAGCTATGAGAATAGAAGCATTTATGGTTAAAAAGGGTGAATTGACTTTGTATAAAGATAACAAGCAAGGTTCCTCATCATCCAACAAAGATAAATGGAAATTTTCCAACAAAAATAGGGATGTTGTGAATGATGGGGTGGTCGATAATGTGACTCAAAATTCTTAAAAATCGGTCTTCAATCTCACCTCTGGTATACAAGCAACCAAAGATGTTGAAAAGGCTACAACCAATACTCAACAACCTTCTAGATTTTCTGGCAATAAACCTTAGGCACCACGGCCCAAGCGTGAATTTACTTCTTTGGGAGAACTGCTTGATGTGGTTTTCAAAAATTTGGTGCAAAATCAGATTCTTTCTCCTTTGGAGAAACGTTTATACGATCCACAACCACAACCTCATTGGTGGAATGAGAATGCATACTATGACTACCACCAAAATAAAGGTCATAAGACTGCTACTTGTCTTCAATTGCATCATAGGTTCAAATTAGTTTAATCCAAATTAATTTGGATTAATTGTGGTTTAGTAGAATGTAAGTCATGTGAAGGAATAAATAAATTAAAAATTTATTTAAAAGGGGATTAATGAGGGATAACATGTATTAAATAAGATTTAATACATTAAAATGGATAGTATTTAAATTAAATTTAAATACTAAGGGAGATGAATCATATTTAATTAAATAAATTTAATTAAATAGATAGAAGAATATAACAAATATAATTAATTAAAATTAACTATAATGTTATGGGAATATTAATTAAATTAATATAAGGACGATTTTGGACATCTACAATGAGGTAGGTATCTTATCCCTCTATTCTTTACATGCTCTTTTTAATCTTTTATCATAATAATTAAGTGTAAAGAAACTAAATTTGACCTTAGGATCTCTCTCTTATCGCTATGCAAATCTTATTTAAATCCTTTATGAGCCAAATTTTACCCTTTACAATTTCTAAGCCAGTTGTCTCTTTCTGTATTGGGGTTGATAAACCTCAAGTCATTGTGCTCTTTTGGCAGCTGTAGTAGCTTGTCGATTTCTTCTAACCAAGGTGACATCTTCCTAACCTACCTCTTCTTCTTTCACCTCCCCTTCTTCTGGTAATGTTTCCAACCGAGGAGATATTGAAGCCCTCTATGTTTTGTAAACCTTCTCTTTAATAGGTGTTTCTACACCTTTGGGCTTTTTTATCATGAAAATTGAACCTTCCCTTGGCCTAATGTGAGAGGTTCCTTAGGTGTTTGAGATGGAGAGTTCACTTCTTTTGTAGGAGGAGGTGTATTATTATCTTTCCTTCTCCCATTCTCTATCCTCTTCTTTGCATGACAATAAGTAGCGTGCCTTGCATGCCTATAGACTGTCTCTGTCCATATAGGAGCCGCTTCCTTAAACGCCATGATATTCACTTTCTTACCCTTCTCTTTATCCACCTTAGAAGGCAAATCTAACTAAGGATTCACTAGAAATGGGTCCATTGTAAAAGGCTTCTTTATCCATTTTGTTGTTACTTCAATTATGTGTTGAGTCTTGAATTCAATGGTATTATTCTCATCCCTACCAATCTTTGCATTCAAAATGGGTTGAGTATATACCTTATCTTTATTATATAATGAAACCAACACACATTTGGAATCCTTATCCCACACTTTAGTAGGGATTTGCACCTGTAATGCATCTTTACCTAGCTCTAGAGACATCCTGTAGTAATCCTAGATCCTTATCTCATAATCTTCAATGCAATTCATACAATGATCCTCTATGTGAGGTTCATGTTTGTACAACTTCCCTGTGATGTGGCTAAATGTTCCAATGGGATCAAACCTGGGCCTTATCAATTTGAATTCCTGCGATGGGCATTCATCCCATTTCATCCTTATCGACTTTCTTACCTTTATATCTTGTAGAGAGTGGGCTCCTATGGAGATAGGGAAGTCCCAACAATGCTTCTTCTTTAACCTGATAACTTGGTATGCATCCAAGAGTTGCTTGCCAATTTCTAGTAACACAATTTGGTTCGATGGGTAGCATGGCAAATTCTTGGGATTAATGGTACTCCCAACAACCTGGATATAAGTAAAGGTTTTGAACTAAATATAATAAGCCCCTAGGTATCAAACCTTGCTACAAATTATTCTGAAAGACTCTTGGCATAATCCCCTTCAATGGACCTGATAATTGCAAAGACAAAAGCATCATTTGCAATCCTGTATTCAAGACTATCATCTTTTAGCTTCTCCTTCCTTACCAATTGAGGGTATATAGTATATGGCCAGACATTTTGATCATTGAATGATCCTTTCTTAGTGAGCTCTGGATAATTATCTCTAGCAGTGAGGAGATATACAATATAGGATGTCATGAAGAACTTGAGATTGTGCTTCACTTGTCTCAAGTGTAGGTCCAATTTATCACTTAGTATTGTCCCCTAATAAATTATGAACCTTCTCCCTCTGATCATTTCTATGATCAGGAATCATCCATGGTTCCAAGTGATGTGTTTGGGGAAGGCCATACACCTGGATTAACATTGTCACTGCAACCTTCATATCATCATTTAAGTAACCTCTTCTCATATCAATCCTATCCATTTTATTCTTTGGAAGTTTCTAGGTGAGATATTCCAAGTATTTACAATTTAATAGGCATCCAAAGTGTTATTTTCAAACCACCTCATTCCCCTCTCCTTGATGATACCAAAGATGATACCCAACTATTGGGAGCCTCCCCGGGGCCCCGCAATCTGTCTCACTAGATACAAGGTCCCATTAACCCTAAAAGGCTCTAAACTACTAAAAAGGTGAAAGGACAAAAAATAAAAAAGGGGGGTCCCCATTAGGCCAAGTAGCCTAAATGGGGCGTGTGTTGTGGAACTGCAACACTAGGTTTTAGAATTTTTTTTGGATTTTTGAGATGGGTTCCAATGTCGACCATATAAAAATTTATACCATATGCATACACCCCTACAGTCACATTGTCATATGGTCTATCTATGCATATATCATCCTTCAACTCTATCATTTATCTAATGGGTATCTATTATTTGTCCCATCATTGTAAGGATATTTTTAATCATCCAATGGATTTGTGAGAACATAGTATGGTATATTTCTACCCATTTAGAACGTATCCTTGTGCCAAGATAATTAGTGATTTTTACCCATGGATCTAGATTTTCACCGTTGATTTTCTTAGACTAAGGTCATAGGAGGTAGTCCTTGGTATTTCCTAATCGAGGAGGGCTTCATATGACATTAACGCCTTGGGATCCATTAATTATCTATTAATTATTATATTATAATTTATTTGTACATTATTTGGATTGACAATAAGAGGGATGTTACACATGCCATGAATAGTTACAAATTCATTTAACTTCATTTACACCACACTCTTTATCCTATGCATGAGTTGAGAGAGTGGAGCATATTTAAATATTGGTTAGGGTGTACATTAGTTGACCATTTCGTTTGGTCACACCATAATTATGAATGCATCCCACTATTTACATGGGTCAAAGATGATGAAAGTTATAAGATAATTAGTACATTTTACCCATGGATCTAGATTTTAATCATTAATTTTCTTGGACTAAGGTCGTAGGGTGTAGCCCTTGGTATTTCCTAATTTAGGAGGGCTTCATGTGACATTAACACCTTGGGATCCATTAATTATTTATTAATTATTTTATTATAATTTATTTGTACATTAGTTGGATTGACAATAAGAGGGATGTTACATATGACATGGGTAGTTACAAATTCATTTAACTTCAGTTATGCCACTCTCTTTATCCTAGGCATGAGTAGAGAGAGTGGAGTATCTTTACACATTGGTTGGGGTCTATAGTAGTCAACCACTTCATTTTGACACACCATAATTGTGAATGTATGCCCATTTTTTACATGGGTCAAAGATGTTGAAAGTTATGGTTGTTATTCATGAAAACATTGAATAACTATTGCATGGGAGAATTGAGTTTTTTCTTATCATACCATGGTTTTGGCTTTAGGATTTGATTTATAGTTTCCCCTTTGACTTATTTATAAATTTGATGCCATGGATAGTTATTTTATGAGTTTTTTGGAGGTTGATGTTTCATATTAAAGAGAGATAATTGGATATAGTAATGTAACATTTTGGTTAGCAAAAGAGGGAGTACATAACAAATATTTTTGTATGATCTTAAATATTATATTTATATACCTAGCATAAAGCTTGGATAAAGAAAGGATTAGAAATTGTGTAGTAGATTATAGACAAGTGTGATGAGATACAAATAAATAAAAATATATGCATGCTAAAGTCATCACATACACATAATACAGAGAATATGCCATCACATATTCAACATAATTCTTTGTACTACATCTCCACTCTAGTTTATCTGTACTCTCTATTCTCTCTTATTTCCTCCCATTCTGAGATTGTACAATTAGCTCAGATTGTACAATTAACCTGACATAGCACCACACCAATTTGACACTCTTCCTTTCTCCACCTCTCCATTCATTCCTAATGAATCTTGTAGACATTTATACACTCTGTAATTCATTATGGAATTTGGTATATCAACCATCACTTTTCAAAACGGTTACTCACAACCTTGTTATTCTCCATCTGAAAGTCTTAACGATCACTCCTCCATCTAACAATCCCTTCGGCATCGGTTCACTCCCTTTGCCTCATAGACTCCCATTGGCTCGAGTCACTCCCTTCAGCCTCAGACACTCCCTTTAGCCTTAGATCACTCCCTTCACCTCGAAGAATCCCTTCACCTCTCGTCACTCCCTTTGCCTCAGACACTCCCTTCGGCATCGGGTCACTCCCTTCAGCCTCACACACTCCCTTCAGCCTCGGATCACTCCCTTTCCCTTGGATACACCCTTCAACCTTGAGTCACTCCCTTTGGCATCCATCGTACTAGTGCCACTGTGTCAGCACCGGCTTCACTATCAGTCTTGCTGTACTGCTTCATTTTTGGCTACAACTTCATCATCAGTACCAGTTACACACCGTATGGTATCAACACCTCACCACTAACACAAATGGACAGCCGCTGGGTAAAGTCATTCGTACAGTGGGCTCACCTATACAGTGACCACCGTACGGTGAACCTCACCCGTATAGGAAGTACGTCTAAAACATATCCAAACAAATATATTGTTGAGGGGAATGGAAGCTCCAAAGTCCCTAAAGTATTTAAATGTGCTCCGTACTGAAGTCACAAAATTGTCGCCTGAGGATCTAGAACAACTCAAAAATCTTGGAGAACTACATATAGGGAACCCAAAATTGACAGAGTTACCACCTTCTCTATCTACTTTGTGCAATTTAATAGAGTTGACCCTGTTAGGATGTATAAACCTGCACTTTATTGATAACTCTATTGAAAATTTAGTGCATTTGGAAAAGTTTAGAATATATAATTGTTGAGGGAGTGGAATCATTACGAGAAAGAGTGACCTCCTTTGGTCATGTTTAGATTGTCCACTCTTATGGTTTTAATTATCTAGTACATATACTGATGTGGACACAAGATTTAGAAGTGTTCAAAAGTTTTAAATCCTCAAGTGATAAAGCATGGTATTTTAGTTGGTAAAAAGTGTGAGTAAAAAAACAATCCAAAAATTCACAAGTTTGTAAGTAGTTCATAAGACATCTCTTCTTTGAGGGCTACATATGAGCAACAAAGTAGGGTTAGTCCGTTGTATAAAGGATGATTAGGCAAGGCAATATTGGAAAAGATACAAATATTAGGAGCTTTATATTAAAATATAAAATAAATAAAATATTAGGAGCTTTTAATTAAAATATAAAATAAAAGAACTCACACTGCCTTTTCTAAATTTTAATTTAAAATTTATGTCAAATTCTCTCCATTTTTTTTGAATTCGTCAAAGATGATGATAAATAAGTCAAAAGCCACCTACATTGAGGATTATCTTGAACATATAGAAAATCCTCCCACACTCTTCGAAGACAATATTGCAAGGTAATATCATAAAGATAGGGTTGTTCAAATTATACTAGTACTTACATCAGAGAAGGACGACAATCCTAAATACAAATCTAAAAATAATGTTTATATATTGAACTATTTAATTATTTAATTATGTTACTCAATATTTTAATTTTTCTAATAAAATACAACATTTAAATAAAAAATATTTGAAAATATTTAATAGTTTTTCAAAATATCAAATATATTTATTTATAAAAGAAATTGAACTCTATGACATAACACAATTTAATACAAATTCACATATTCACTTCCTATAAAAAAATAAGGTATTTGTACATCATTTATTTGTAAGTGCTAGCTCTAACCCTAATCATAATTTAACTTTGATCCTAAGAGAACACAATAAATCATAATACTTGGGTAACATTAGTTGTAACTGCAAACATAATGATAACCTAATTAGAGTTAAGATTAATTTAAAAATATTTTTCTAAAGAAGGCAAAAATTTTGATTTTGATTTTGATGCGGGCCTTGGGTTTTCTCCTAAGTGGTCTTGAGTTCGAATCCAAAGCATGGACTCACTCGCCTAGCTTGTGGGCGGCTTGGTACATCCTCAAAGGATTGGTTTGACCCAAGCTTGCCCCTTCCCGACCCCAACTTGACAGCAAGTAAGACCAAGGTAAAGCGAGTTGGATGTTGGGTTGGATCATGAGGATACCTCTAGAGCAATTTTAAAACAAAAAAATCCCTCAACCTTACATTTTGTTATAATTTAATAATTTGTCTCATTTAGAATTATTAAAGATTTCTTTTAATTTTCAAGATGGTTGGATTTTTCAATTATTACTTCTTTTATAGAAAAATATTATTTTTTTATATTTCTATTATGTTTGAAATGGTTATGATATTTTTTTATAGGTAATGGGCGGAAGCCTTGATTAATTATTATTATTTGTTGAGATTACTTATAATATGTGTTAAGCTCGAGTAGACTCCAACCAAGACCTCCAAAATGAAAGGCTCACAACTTACTGTTGTATTGTAGGCTCTTGCATTAATTTCATTAATTCTTAATAAGGTAATAGAATAATAATTTTTTATTATTATATAATTATAATATTATATTTATATTATAATTTATATAATAATATAATTATAATATTATCCATATTATTAGTTCCTGCCATAGGCAAGTAACTATTGCTTTCATTGAGTGCAAAAATCTTATTTATTGGCCCAATCAAATTTTAGAATTTTTCCACTCATTTGTATATTATACAGTTTGAAAATTTTAAAATATTAAAAAGAGTTAAATAATAGTATTTATCTACATTTTTATTGGTTGTGAGAGAAAATAGCAATAGGAAAAATAATATTTTACAACTAAAATTAGGCAAAAATTAAACATCACATCATCATCACTTTATACCCATTAAAGGTAGATTTAATATTTATACTGCAAAGTCATTAAAAGAACATAAATGCTCCAGTTGTCTGCTTTAATCTATTTCTTTGTGTTTTGTTTGCACATTTTACTCCTCGTGATTTTGGCGATTCTTTGTGTTCTGTTTGCACATTTTACTCCTGGTGATTTTGGCGATTTCTCTGTGCTAAAGGAATTTTGTTGTTTGGCACATTGGTGATTTTGGTGATTTCTCTTGGCTAAAGGTATTTGGCATGGTGGGTTGAAGAATTTTAAATTTGCAGCCTATTTTAGAAAACCCATTTTTGTTTTTTTGCAGTGGAAGTGAATATGTTCAATGGGTTTTGGTCCTTTTTTATATTTATGAATAGGTTTGAGCTTTTGGTTTTCCCTAGAGATTAGGATAAATTTGTGACTTTTTTGTGTTTTTTTTTTGTTTTCTGGAGTACCTAGCACAGAAAGGCCTACGATTTCCACGGCAAGGCAAACAACAGGAATTCTGAAAGGGCTTTGAGAGTTAAGGATAGTAGTTGGGGGCTGGGGTATGCATGCCAATTTCACTTTGAAAAGATTTTCTCCGTAGTTCAGATTTTTTTGAATATGGTTGCCCATTTTGCTTAAATTTCCTTAATAAATCTTATTTTCTACTGTTATTGTCATTTTTGCTTGAGATTTTTCTCTTAATTCATATTTTCAAATATAATTGCCACTTTTTGTTAAAATTACTTCCACTTCAGAGTTTTACCCATTTATTTGTTTAAAAAAAAATGTTTTCAGTCTGAAAATTGCTTTAGATTTTCCTTAAATCATGGGTTTTTTGGTTTTGATTGACTCTAATAAAAATAAAAAGAATGGATTTTCCTCTTGTTTAAAAATAGAAATCATTGGTTTTGTTGTTTTAAAAATACGGTAATTTTTTATTGACAGATTTTTTTGCTCATATTTTCAACAAAGATAAGCAGTAATTGTTTAACTATTTTTTGAGTTACAGTATTTCTCTGCAGGAGGTGAGCAGTTCATCTGATGATGTAAGAATGAGAAAATTCCAAAGCCTTTTAAGCTTAACACTAGGGGATTTTGCCGTTAGGACCTTTCTGAATCTGAGAATAAACAACCCTTAGACTTCGCAATTTGCTGAAAGGTTGAAAATTTGCATGGGTTTAAAGGAGATCATAATGATTTTATGGTAGTTTGTACAGACACCCTTATGGTGCTATTTTCTTGAATACGCCAGTTCTCAAAAACCTTATGGTTGTTTCTCACAGTCCTAACAATTGGAAGGCCTTATAGATGCTTTTTTGGTTTACTTAAATGTTAGAATTAAGAATGCTTCATCTTTAAGTTGCTCGATTTTTGCAAAAAAAGGCTTCTGGGCATTCCTGAATTTTTGTGCTTCCAAAGTCTTCCGACTGCAACTTTTCAGTGCTTATATTGACTGTATCTTCAAATTTGTGATAGATAGCGTTAGCCCAAGGTACACATTGGAAATGTTGGTTAAGGTGTGTAGATATTATTTATAAATGGTTTACGTACACAATAGTTTGATTTCATAATCGTGTTCCTCTTACTGATATATGGATAGAAGGAATGTTGATTCAGAGCGAGTCTTCAAAGTCAAATCTATAAGCAGGGTAAGGACATTTTTTGTTACTAAAGCCACAAGATAATCGTGTTTCTATACCAAAAGCATGGATAGAGGCTGAAATTTGACTACTACAAAGTTTAGCAAGAATCAGCAATTGTGCCAATCTCTAATTACATGTCATTGTCATTTACTTGTAGAAAGCTCATGATAGGGTATCAAATGTATTTTGCTACATTTTATAGGATTCTTCTACGGTCGTTACTGCTTTTGAGACACTAAATCAAGCTATTCAATCAAGTATAATCATGCGACGATAAGCCTTACTCTGTGTATTCCAAACTAATCATTCTATGTATCTTATGGAGTTCAAATTTGGATCATGTTAGAGACAAAAAATTTCATTTTCTGGCATAATGGCTTAGATGAAAAAGAGTCAGAGCATTGTTGAGCTCATAGATAGAAGCTCAATTATAGAAACATGGTTGTTTCCTCTGCAGATAGGCTTATGATAAATGACAACTTTATGCCTCTATAACTATTTAATTTGGAGATTAACCAGATTTTCCTCTTCATAATTTAGGGAAAAGGTAAAAAAATTATCTGTAGTAGAAACCCAAAATCTAGTGTCTATGGTGCTAATTAATTTAAAAAATCATTTTTTCGTTGTTTAATGAGCAACTCCTTTATTTTATGGGCATTCTCAAAAACTGCCAGACATTTTAGCCAAGTATGCATTTATAGTCAAGGTATGAAGAATTGTGCACAAAGAAATATGCACAGGGATGCCAAAATGCAATGGTAGTAATATTTGAAACATAAAATCATGATTTTTTCAAATGTTCAACATGCATAGACAAATGTACTACTTTCTCAATGCAAATGTATCAAAGAAATATATAGTGGTAATGAACAAACCACCCACTATTTCAACACCACTATTATAGAATGAGGTTTCAGCCATTGAAATCAGTCTTCCAAACATAACTCTTCCAAATCCATGAAACTGAAACCAATTTATCATTGAAGAGATTTTTTACTGTGATTTCATAACTTAAGATGTAAAAGCTTCTGGTTATGATTTTGTTCTCAACATTTTGGATCACACTCAGTGGTCCATTATACACAATACAAAAAGGAAGCTTTTGCATCTTAATCTAATGGACTATGGAAAATCAATGCCAACTATCATAACTTCGTGTAATAGTATGCAAAGAAAATGCAAACTTGATTCAGAAGGGCACTCAAGTTCAGAGCAATCTGCATATCTGGGTCTAACCATGCTAGGATTTTTTGCTCCCACTGCAATGCACTGATTCCATCCTTCAAGAGTCACCCTCACTCTTTTGTTCTTCATACCAGGGTCTCCTAATACTGATACATAATCTTCTCCATACCCACAAACCAGAAATGCCATAATCCCAATAAAAATAGAACCACCTCGGCCTCCATAGGTACTGAACCTCAGTCTTCCAAAGCTCAATCAATATCTACCATCACCACATTTATATAATCACACACTCAAAAAACATTATACCACCAATGCTCTCTGCAAAACCCATCATCACATATATATATATATATATAATCGCACACTCAAAAAATACTATAACAACATTGCCCTCTACAAAACCCTTCATCACATTTACATAATCAGATACTTGGAAAAACATTCTAAAAACATGATCTCTTCAAACAACTGAACAAAAGAAGTCATATATGAGCCTGGATGATGCAAGGCAGAGCTTATATGGTAGTGACAGCAGCAAAAACTATCTGCCTGAATGTTAGTTAAAACCACAAATAGAAGTAACTAGGTAGTAGCAGAAAATACTGTGTGTGAGTGTCTAAAAAAACCAAAATAATGTTAAAAAGAGGTTTGAAAACTGAAAACAGATGTTTGAAAAGCAACATACTTTCTTCAAATCAGAAGATGTCACACAATCATAATTGTCCTACACTATGTCAGTGATGGAATGCATGGATCATATTCAATGCCCACGTAGGCACTTTTTAGTATTTAGTGGAGGACATGTGATATAGTCAGTGTTTATACCTTCATAGAATACAGAGGTGATCTGTGATTAAGCAGTTGGGCAATCAGTTTCATCCAAAAACTCAGCGAGCAAAAGAACCAAGTAAAACACCAAATCTAGTGAAGAGATGAATAGTTTTTATTAGAAGCCAAGCAATAAACAAATCGATTTCTTGTTTCTACTTACAGAGACAGGTAAGAAGGAACTTACCCTCACAAAAATCAAAGAAGAGCCTGCAAGGTCCCATGCCACTTATTTTATAGATTGGTGTGCTTTTTTTCCAGAGTAATGGATCATTTGCACATCTGTAAGCAATCAATTTCTCTAGCATTAGGGAACACATACATCAGCAGAACTAAAAGACCCAAAAAAATGAAAAACAATTAAATGCTTAGACTATACATCTTTATGTAAATTTGAGCTTACCACGAGCCATGGTAGGAAGTAACTTATTCCTAAGGAGAACGTTTTATTTAAACTCCAATATATTTTTCATTTAGTAGTCTAAGAAGAATCTAAGAGTAAAAGAGAAAATCAAGGTGGTGACTTACAAACCTATACTTGTATGTGTTTTGATGAAATGAGAATATGAGTTTTAGCCTTTTTCAGGCCAAAATTATTCGTACGACTAGCAAATTGCAAGAGGAGTTCACTTTAAAAAAAAAATCTCCAAGCTTTGTTTGACAATCTTGATTTACGATTTTATGTACTAAATTATGATGGAAAACATTTATATAATTGTGTATAAAATTATTGCACTCTGTGCATATTAAAAACAAATACATTTAATCAATTGTGTCTAAAAAATAGTAGTCTATTTTATTTTACAAAAGCAATTACACTTACTTTTCCATTTCATTCCCTATTTTCTACAACAATTATGACTAATGAAATGTTCATGTTTTTTCAAAATTATCAGGGACATTGTCATTTAAAAATTTAGCAAAAAACATTTATAAAAAACTCAATCAACCAATTCGTCAGCAACACACATTTGCAAACACAGCAAAAAACACTTTTAAAAGACTGAGCCAACCAATTCGTCAACAGCACAGTACATTGTAACGTACCAACCGCTTATTTCCTAGTATTGTTTTCTTGTTGTTTTGTCTAAAATATACTAGACTATTTAATATTCATAAATAGTAGATTATTTTCCTCTTGTTATATGCATTATTATATTCAAACATAAAGAATAAATCGTAGCATATCGTACCCTACATATATAACAAACAGATATTCAATTGATTTTTGTTTTGCAAATATTATAGTGACCAAGTTTAATTGTTGATATAGCATGGTAGAATATCAACGTATAGTAGAAAAACTTGACAGCGACAAAATACACTAGTACCATCTCATTTATGAATAAGAAGACCCTGCTTTCTCTATGGAAAACCAAAAATGCATATCTCACAAAACATTAGAGGCAACAAACAAAGTCGACATGCAAAGACCAGAAATTGTACCTATGGAGAAATACGAAAATAAAAGACAAACTGTACAATGTGATATTGATGATTTGCTAAAGAAAGAAGGCCTATATAGAGTAAACACATTTAAATACAATGTCGGAGATTGCTTATTTGACACCTTGGACTTCTTACTTCATGATAGGTATACATCAACTCAACTATGCAATGGAACTATTGATTACTTCTTGAGCTACCTTGAAAGACATGAAAGAGAAGCAATTGACTCTTACAACAATGAATTGGATCCCCAAACTTTGTATGAGTTACATAAAATTAACGACATTGAAACTTATTTACAAAGAATGTGATTGTCCGCAAAACCAACAACCACTAAAACTAAAACTAGACTTTGGGGAGATATATTTTGTATTCATTGGATATCCAAGTGGTTAAATCTATAGATATGTGTTTGTTCATCAACAAGAGGAAAAGAGTACTTGCACTTCAACAAATTGTCACATACAGAATCATACTCACTGCTTTTCCATGATGCTAACCCACTTTGTGGACATTTTGAACCACTCGTACTATTTCCAATACTATATGCAGAAAACCAACAACAGACAACTTTTCAAGAGCTCAAAAAAATAATAACAAATAAACATCACATGCAAAGTGCAAGATTTACATATAAAAAAAAACTTAACTATTCCGAACAAAGAAAAATACAAATAGACGCAGAACATGAAAAAAAACACAACAACCAACATCACTCAGGAAGCTTAAAAAACTAATCAGAAGCAATAATGACCATGAACCAATGCAACCAAAAACTTCCATTGACAATATGAGAAAAATGCCTACAAGCAGTCAACTAGAACAACCAATGCAATGAACAAAGATGCACAAATAAACGAATATCAAAACCTCCAAAAATTGCAAAAAAAGTCAATATTTACCTTTGAAAAGGAAAAAAACATTATCGCCAATTGAAGTGTTTGAAAAAATAATAGAAGACACACCAAAATACACATGCACTATTTACCAACTATTGTGTTTCAACAAAGACATCAGAATATTAAAAATTGAACAAAAACAAACGTATCAAGAATTGATCAAATCAGCTGAGAATATGTTAACAAATTCTATTTGTCGAATTTGCAATATTGCATTGAAGAATTCAACTCTTTTTAAGTATGCTACACCGCATAATATCAGAACCATTAATGCATTTCAATATGTACAAATGTTAACACAATTAGATGAGTGACTCGTTTCCCTATGAATTGCTTCGGTGCAAATTTGGGAACTAGGCTACAAAATATCCCAAATGGACCTAACTGGTTCAATTATTAATATTCCAGTTGACACAAACATTGTACAAAGAGATTTTCCTTTATCAATTACAAATACAACAACAATTGTTGTCTCTCTCAAAAGATGATTGGAATACAAAAATGCCTTCCAAAAAGGCATGGTACGTCCACATCTGATCATGCAAGCTCTTCGATAATTGACAAAAACAACATTATACAAAATGCATGATGTGCAATTGAACAAAAATTGGAAACAGGTTGTAGACAACAATAATGAAACTGAAGATAACAATGAACTCATTACAAGTGAAATTGACACAGATAGTGATAGTGAACAAGAACCATGTGAAACTTTGATACATGGTTTCACTGAATCCATCAATATACATAAAATGCAAGACAAACTAATAGAAATTGTACCTTCCCAAGACCAATATCCTAATGGAATATTTAAAGACAAATATGTAGAAGAAATGAATTTTCCAACACTATTCTTTGGCACTCCACGCAATAATGATATTCTGAAAAACTTTAGCTATAAAAAAATTGCACAATGGGAATTGTCACATTCACAAAGGTGTTTTTCATATCACACAACCAACACGTTTTTCAAAACAATTAAGATACTCATACAACAAGTACTCTCCACAATGTGGATAAGAATTTGAAAAGGCCAACTAAAAGGAAGAAAACTATTAGCAAAAGATGTCAGACATAAACTAAATCTAGAAAAAATACTAAAATCAGATATTGGTTGTGTCAACTTTAAAAGAATAAGACTATCTCCTGACTACACACAACAAATTAAAAAAAATATATTCGCAATGATACGATAGCTAGGACCACCAACCTTTTTCCTCACCTTTACTAGTGTTGAACAAAACTAGTTTCATCTCACAAACACACTCGAAGAACTACACAACTCTCACCATTCATCATGAAAACAAAATTTCAACATCACCAATCAGACTCATCCATACCAACTCATAAAAAAATATCCAATAACTTGTGCAAGATTCTATAGACATAGGATAAATGCACTTAAAATTTTGATATTTGCCAACCACTCATTCTTTGGAAATGTATTAGACTATTTCTCAGCAACTGAATTCCAAAATCAAGGAAATGAACATGATCATTTCCTCACTTGGGTTCAAAATGCACCAATCTATGGCAAGCAAAGCAATACAATCATTGTAGAATTCGTTGACAAGTACATAACATGTGAAACAGATGATTTAGAACCAAACATAGCCATATTACATAAGCATCATCATACAAAACAATGCAAAAAATAAAAAAAAGGGTTACTGCAGATACAATTTCCCATTCCCACCAGTTAGCAAAACAACAATACTAGAACCATTACCAAAAACAAGCAAAAATATAACCTCAACTGCCAATAACATTCTTTCTAGACTTCAAAAAGCAAGCTATCATAATACATTTACATTCCAAAATTTCTTAAATGAAATGGAAATAAATGAAGATGAATACATTATGGCTTTAAGAAAAACAATCAATAGACCCACCCTTTACCTCCAAAGAAATCATTAATAGATATGGAACAATACCTTTGCCAAGAAAATCCCCCAACTTTTGAAAGCAAATACAGATGCACAATTTGTACTTAATGCATATGCTGCAGCAATGTATTGTAGCTCCTACATGGCTAAAGTCGATAAGTCAATGACAAATGATTTTAAAAGAATACACAAAGAACATAAAAAAGATAATATAGATGCACTAAAAATGATATCAAGACTGGGGAATGCATTATTAAACTTGCAACAAATGTCATCTCAACAAGCCGCTCATCTTTCTCTTTCACTCTCACTAAATTACAGCTCTAGAAAATGCATATTTATTGACACCAGATCAAAGAATGACCATACATTTATATTGAAACCTGTCAAAAAATTAAGAAAAGAAGCAGATGACTTAGAAAATTTAATGTGAAAGTCTCTAATGGACTACTACTTAAAATGTCCACAAACTATTTGACACATATGTCTTGCAGAATTTGTCTCCAAGTATAAAAAAGATGGAAGTGAGCTCCGACCAAAAAGTAAACAAAAAGTTATATGATTTATTAACTTCAACAAATATTTGGACTTAGACAATCATTGCAGAGAGAAATTACTGTTGTACATGCCATTTATAATAAGTGAAGCCACATTGAAACAAAATTTTGACTCTTGGGAAAAATCATTTTTGCACAATGAAAATATAATCCACATCAATCATGCAAATTTTTGCTACAACACGAACACTACATGGGGTGACACTGACAAAGAAATTGATGAAGTTAAAAAAATTATGGGGACATTGACAACATGTGCTTCACAAACAAAATAAGAAAACAAGAAGACCAATATGACATTCAAGAAGATATGCAAGCCACGCTCTGTACAACCATAAATACCAAACCTCCAAAAGGATTCAAAATCACACAATATCCACAAATAATGGACAAAAATGACTACTTCAAATTGAGAAGAATGCTAAATAAAGAACAACAAGCAATAGTAAAGGACATTATTATCAAAAAGTTAAAAGACCTAAAAAATCCATTGCATTTGTTCTTGACAGGAGGAGCCGGGACCGGAAAGACATTCACTGCAAAAGCCATTTACGAAGCCCTTATTCGCATTTACAACAATAACATTGACAATTATCCAGATAAACCTAAAGGCCTATTAACATCTTATACCAGAAAAGTAGCCAACAACATTGGTGGAACAACATTGTATTCAACCTTTCATATACCTTTCAACAAATCAGAATTTGTCCCACTCAACAGAGAAACACTTGATACAATGTTAAAGAGCTACAACCAATTGCATGTACTCCTCTTTGACGAGATCTCATTAGTAGGTTCAACATTTCTACGCTACATTGACAAACGATTACATGATATAATGCAATTGTCTACTGTGTACTTTGGTAACCTTGATACAATTTTCTGCGGGGACTTATATCAAGCTCTCCCTATACTTGATTCAGCTGTGTTTGAAAACAAACCAAAATCAACGGAATTAATGCCTCACACTTTTTGGACAGACAATATAAAGTGCTACTCATTGACAACGACAATGGGCCAAAAGGATGAACAACTTATCTCAATTATCAATAGAATATGACTAGGCATACAAATGACCAATGATATTCAATATCTCAACCAAAATTGCTTACGTCCACCACCGATTGACCCAACATTTCCATACCTATTTTATAGGATAAAGGATGTCGATGCACACAACAATAATATTCTATCTATAGTTCCTAGAGATCTCATTAAATTAGATTCAATTGACCATGATGACACCAACTACAATTCAACCCGGCTATACAACCATGCAGCAACACTCCCAACCCAAATAGCACTAAAACCAAATATTCTAGTTGATATTTTTGGAGGTAACTACAATACAGAAGATGGCATTGTAAATGGATCAGATAGAATATTCAAGGCATATACCACACAACAAGATCTCGATATAGTTTGGATATAATTTAATGACCCTAAAATTGGCCAGCAACAAAGAAATAAACTAGCTCAATACTATATTCAGGCCATTGAAAGAGATTGGGTTCCCATACTTCGAATTGCTAGACCCATTCCAAAAGTATTCACTAGTGGAAAAATTAAAATTAGAAAACAATTCCCAATACAAATGGCATGTGCATGAACAATATATCGATCAAAAGGACTCATGATGGTAGGGCTCACATTTGATCCAATTGACATTACACAACACGGGTTAACATATACAACACTTTCACAAACAAGAGCAATTGAATCAATTTTCCTATTTAAACCTTTACATTCTAAACATTTTAAAGTCAAACCCAAAATCAACCACGAGATGTATCGGCTTCAGTCAGATGGACAATGGCAACTTGAAAATCAGACAACCTGCTCAAATCATATATCACACATACTATTGTGCACATTAAACACTCGTATCTTTAATGCACACAAACATGATATTATAAATGACCACAACATAATGTCCACTGACATCTTATGCTTGCAAGAGGTGCACTTACTTCCACCTAATACAAATGTCCTTCTCCAAAAATACAACATCTATACAATGTATCATATACATGGCATCACAACTCTTGCAACAAAAAAACTTTTCATCTTCAATACAAAGCAACATAGAACAACAAATGTTGAAGCCATCACATTAACACTGTGTCACCATACCAATGACCTCAATGTCTCTAATGTTTATGCACGACCCAATGCTTCCATAACAGAGATCATGTCCATTGTGACTGAAATAGTCACATATATCACAACAAAAAAAGATCTTTTCATTATAGGTGATTTTAATATTGACAAGTCCAAAGAAAACACAACCACTACAAGACTCGTTAAACATACGTAAAAATACAACATACATTTCTTCTTGAACAATACACATACATAAAATAGACCATTAATTGACCATGTATGGACAAACTCAGCCACAAATATATGCTCCATTTATAAAACAGAAGCATATTGGACAGACCACCTTGCAACTTTCATAAACATTGACTGCACACAATACAATATTCCAACTTGACACCCCAACCATTCCAATTATAAGTTAACTATGTTATACACAAACTATCAACACCATGAATCCAACAAAAAATGATACATAAGATTTACCAATAATAGACTCCAAGTCTTCTTCAATCTTCAAATACAAAAAATACTCTACGTGTCCTACAATTGCTAAGAGAATCCATTGCCTACAATGCATTATATACAAATATGTACACTTAAACCCCTACCTTACAAGATAATCTACATCTTTTCAGTCAAAATTCATTTTCTAAATATTTCATTTCTATAACAACAATGCCAACAACCAGTGAAGCACATCCAAACGAAGAAAAAGTACCAAAGAGGTAATTAAATTTAACATTGTCATTCTCTACATATTTTTACAAATCTTGAAATTAAACATCACCTTTCCCCACTTGCACCAGGACAAAAGAAAACACTCAAAGTCCCATAACAATTGAAGATTTAAATGCCAGAAAAGCAAGGACAACTTTTCAAGGTGATTTTCTTGTCGTATACAAAGTTGTTCTCAATAGAGCCACCAAGATATACGAAGTCTTGCGTGTCGACTTAACAGATTCAAAAGGAGACATGACTATAACATTGAATGTAGGTGGTAACCTCATCCACACATATGAAGACAAAATAATTCCAGGGAAAGGAATAGTTATAACAGGATTTGAAATTGCACCCAAAATAGATTATGATCGAGGAGATTGTGATTGCATACTGATTTTAAAATAATCTAGAACAATTGAGACAACTGAACCAGTTCTAAGTGAATATAAGTTCATTCCAAGCACAACTATAAATCACCTCCTCACAAGTACAAGTGATTTCCCTATTGGAACAATAGGTGTGGTAGTTGTAGGGACAAACAAGAAAGGCTCTCAATACATACTAGACATCAAGGATGGGCACACTAATATGGACAAAGCACCGGTATTCTTTTGCACTCAACTCCTACTCACATTTTCCCTTTCACTTTTCAATTCTATTTCTACAAAAAAAAAACTAACTTTATTTTCAATTGCAGCTCTATATGCATCCAAAATTTGCCCAACTATACTTTGAAATGCAGGAACAATTACAGAATGGTGAAATTATGGCCTTGATCCTTAGAAACATTGCCAAAAAGCTTGATCAAAAACATGTTATTTGCACAAGTCTCTCGACATATATTTGCAAGCTCAATGACAAAAGAACAATTGAGACACTTCACGGACTATTGCATGCAACATTTGAGGTATCAATTTAAAAATTCCTACAATCTTCAATGCCATAATTTGTTTTCCTCTCATTCTAATAATATTCTCACATTTCTTATAGGTTTGTGGACTTCTAAATCTCGCAAATGCATACTCCTTGATCCATTTTATGCATACTTCCCTACATGCAACTATAGATTTGAAAGCTATGGCACATTGGATGACAAAAATTCTCACTGCAAAAAGTGTGATGAAGAGGTCAACTACACCTATTCTCTACATATCAAAATAATTATAACAAATGACAACAACCAAACAATCCATTGTTTCACAGATAAACCAATCATCGAACAAATATGGCCTGCTCTGAAAAACATGACTTATGAGGAATACATCACTGACAAATCAAAAGTCATATTCATGTTGTGGGAATTTACAGTTAGAGGAAAGTTCACTTTGAACCAAAATAACATGATCACACATGTCATTTTTCTTGAAGAATAAAAAAAATACTCCAATGACAAAGGAAAGTATAATTTTACTCTTTATGCTTCACAATCTAATATTATTTTACCTTTTTTACACAATACTAACTTTGTTGCACTGACAACATTGTTTTGCAGGTTTAAATGATCATAGACGTATACTATTTTTGTTTTTTGCTACTTCTCTCTATGATTACTTCAATTTTGTGTTTACATAAACAGACTATAACTATTTTTTAATCAACCTAATTCTTTCCATGCTCACAAACATGCCAATACACTTGAAGAATACACAAAACCTGTTATAACTAAGGTAACTATACTCTTACTCTTCATGCTTCACAATCTACATTTCATTGACCTTTCTTAAAAATACTAACTTTGCTGCAATACCCAAATTACTGTGCAGGTCCCAGATTTTGAAGATAGAACATATCATGAATACATCTTGCCCCAATGAACACGTCATTATATGCTTCTATTGTCTTTCAGATTCAACTTTCAAAATTTTGTTCTAAAATAGCACACAAAAAATACTTCTACAGTTCACCTATACTAAATACTGCTCAGGCTCACAAACATATATTATTTTGGTTTATTTCTACTTGTCTCCACCATTGCGTAAAATACATTCATTGTATTAAATGCTTATAATCATCATTTAGATATGCTATAATGATAATATAATACATCCAAAATTTTGAATTTGATTTTGAGTTCAACAAAAGTTCCTCTACCATTTTAAGTCTTCGTAGTCCATGATAATAGAACTGAACTTCTACAGTTCATTTATATAAATGGTATCTTTATGATATTGTAGACATGTGGTTTCCATAGTTGGCTGCAAGGACTTATGATGCCTAGATTAATTTTGAATTTATGATTAATGTCATTTTGTTGCTTCCTAAGATGTGGTTCTATATAATTTTCTTGAATTGTTTCTATGCCTCCTATTGAATACTAAGGGACTTGTGTTTATAATGTATATTGTAGTTTTGTTAAGCTATTTATCGTTGTGTTCTGGCACCTATACGTGTTCATTCTACATTTGTTACTGAAAGGAAGTAGAAATACCTTGTGATGATTAGTCATGATTTTCATTTCTCTTGACCTAATTGATTCAGTATTGCTTTATCTAAAACATGAATTGGTAATTTAAAAATATATAGTCTTAGTATTTATCCTATACATATTTGGGAATAACTATTTTGATGGTTTGGCTTCGCTAAGAATTTTTGGACTCACCTGCATATTGTGTTTGACTTTTACCTCTATCATGTTGTTACTCCCTCTTGGATCAAGAGGCTTTTAGCAATTACCTTATGTTTTGAAATTTGAACAAATAGCTCTCAAAACAAAACTTGTAATGATTCTTTTTCTCCCACATGTACATTAATCTCCTAATCTTAGGATGCCCTAGCTGAAGATGTTTGAATCCATTTTCTTAGATTTTACTCGAAAAGTTAGTATTGCTCCTTAGTGATTAAGAATACTTCTGGATATCAACACAGTTATATCCAGAATTGTGATAAATGGAGTTGAGAAAAAAAATTCAGTATCTTTTGGATTGGAGGAGAAATGTGAAGGAGATGAGGAGCTGGAAGAAAAAACCACATCTGATTTCATCGATTGCTTTGATGCAGAAGAAATAGGCTCAACACTCCAATATTTTGATTTGAGCAATTGGAATTCTGATTGCGAATCTGACATTAGTTTTTATAAAGGCACACCACAATGGAAAATTTAGCTTGGTGTATTATCAGAAGTCAACAGAGCTCTGAAAGAAGTAGATGTTCTTTATCCTCAATTCTTTACCATCATGCACGGATGTTTTTGGGTTTCCCATTTGTTTCATTAGAGCTCTCTAATTTTTCAATGTGCTATCTATATAATGCGGGAAGCAATTCTTCCCAAGATTTTGCCATTTTCTTTATAGACTGAATAATTATTTTTTGAAGTATCTTGAAACTAATTAATTTATGTAGTGTATTAGCCTCTTTGTGTTTTGTAATGTAGTGTACCAACATCTTATTTCTAAATGAAATTTGACAAATAATTTATCCCTTTATTTTAAACATATTTCCCTCTATATAGAGGCCTAAAGATAAACTCTGCAAATATTTTATGTGTCGCACTGTAACTCTGGATAAGATTGAATGGTAGAATATGTTTTGGGGTTATCATTCCAGAGAACCATTATTTTGGGATGATTGGAGGACATATAAACTTAAAAAAAAATGAAATTCAATACTAAAATTAGATCTAAGATTCAAAATGGAATTGACATGGTTTATCAGTGATGTAGTATAGTAGCAATAAATAGTTTAAATTCAGGGAATTCAATTATTATAATTGACGAGATACAACAAGACCAGTCCAAGTGTTGACGTTAGTTGAGGCACAAACAGTGCCTTCATGCAGTCTGCTTTTGAGATAAATCACCAAATTAGCCCATATCCCACCATCAATTTAACTAAATACAAACAATTTTCACCAGAATACCAATCAAGTAAAGGGTCTATTTAACATCTACTCGTTTCACATTCATGTCATTTTATGTTTTGTTGGATCTCAGCGGATGGAACACATATGATTTTTCCAATACTATAAAAAATAGCCAATGCGAACATTTGGTCTGAAAAAGTAGCAATTGGCTTTTCTGGTAACTATGGGGAGATCTCCATGTTGATCTTATCAATGGTTGTTCTGATTAAGTGGATGATATAAAAGGAAAAAGTTGAGGCTTGCCTGGCATTGAAATCAATTGCAAGAAAAATGAGAGTTTTAGAACTATAGAGCCCATTGCTACTGCCTAGGCCTGAAGATTTGCTGATCCTCAATGACTAACATCCCCTTACGCTCTAACACCACGTTCAGAAGAAATTGCAACATGTGGAAGCATAGATAAAATATGTGCACTACTAGCAGGGTAGATGCCAATGGTAATCGCCACGGAGTTGGAGTTGACAGTCAACCGCATATTCTAAAACTATAACTACAACCCAATGCAGATTTAGTGAATTCAAAAACATATTTAGAAGATAGCAACATATTATAATGTATTTATTTTAAATTTTAAAAAAAATATTATATATTATATTATATGTATTTTTATTATTCTATTGGTTATTTTTTAATTTGTATTTATGGTATAGAAAAATATGTACTAGGTGAGAAATAAATTTTCCATTGTTTTATCTCCTGGATATTATCAATATTCTTCAAGTATTTATTGACTACTAAAAAGTAAACTTCAAATCAAATGTGGTAATTTTTTCCTCACATAAAGATTTTGTGGTCTTAATATGACAAAGATAATTTTTACAAGGGAAAACAATGAAAACATAAATAAAATTCTTGTTCCAACTTTTGTTGCACAAACCCATCATAGTTATGCTTAATGATGACATTTCCGATGAGAAATGAATGATTTTACTTGTACCATAAACTTGCATAAAAAAAACTTCTATTCTAAAAATGACTTTACCATCCAATTCATAGATTTCAATGACCACAATGTTTTCCAAAATTTTACTCCAATTTGTAGTATTAATATTCAATAAATTATATATTCTATTTTAAAAATATATTATGAAATATTCAAATATCCCAATTGTTAGCCTTATGAAAAAAGGAGTTAACGCTTTACTCCATAGTCATAAATGCTCCTTCGCATCATTCTACTTCTACTCTCTACAAATTATTCATTGCTGATTACTAATCTCCAATATAATTCCAACATTAAATCATGTTCAAATTGTTTTAACAATGCTTTCTCTATGACATACTTCATGCATTTTACATCTACTGCATCAACTGTACCTTTAAAAACTTGTAAAACTATAGTTGACATGAAAAATAAATACTTGTCAGAATTTTTGGTAAACAAAACTTGTAGTAAAAAAAGGTTTCCGCACCTATAAAGCTACAAGATTACTTCATAAATGACCTCAAAAGGAGTGTTCAATCACTTTTAACAAATGGAACCTTACGATTTCAATGACCACTGAGGTTTTCCAAACTTTTGCTCTAATTTGTAGTATTAATATTCAATAAATTCTATGTTCAATTTTAAAAATCTATTATGAAATATTCGACTATCCCAATTGTTAACCTTATGAAAATAGGCGTTAACGCTTTCCTCCATAGTCACAAATGCTTCTTCGTATCATTCTACATCTACTCTCTACAAATTATTCATTACTGGTTACTAATCTCCAATATAATTCTAAGATAAAATAATGTTCAAATTCTTTTAACAATGCTTTCTCTATGACATACTTCATGCATTTTACATCTACTGCATCAACTATACCTTAAAAAATTCCACTATAGGCAGGAACTTTGACGCTTGCATCTCTTGTTAATATATTATTTTTATTATCATATCAATAATGGATATTACATTAGTATAATATTATAATTTATTTTATGTATCTATTGAAAATATAACATCAATATCTAGATATAACCGAAGGTCCAAAGAATTCTTTCTCAGGTATAAAGAAAAGAAAATGAGTCTTAACTATGTTTAATACTCATAACCAGATAGTGTAACTAGATAATATAATTGCTCCATATACATTGCCAAAATGGTACAAAATAGGATATTGAAGATGGTGTTTAATTGTTTCTTCTATTATTGTTTCTCCTATCATGTCTTTGGGCATCATCTCCTAGTTCTTTCTTATTATATTGTTTGACCAACTCTAGGAGTCCGTAAAGGAAAGGTTGATTCTCTTTTTGATTGTGTTGGTGCTCAAATCAACAGATTGGATTTCCTATGGACTTTCCAATCCCATGTTGGGAAACCCGAGTGATTTGGCCAACTAACAAGTCACAAACAAGGCAAGGTTGGAACTTCTGCAATTTTGGCTCTGCAAAACCAAGGCTGGTAGGCATATACCTTGACTTATCCTTCAAGTTACAAGGCTTTTTATAGCAGATAAGTAACACTTCAACCTTCTCTCTCAAGTATGGTAAGGCACTTGAAAGAAATCTAACTGAAAGCAATATATCATGAACTGTAAATTGAAATACTTTAAGTAATTGAAAGAATGTTTAGTAAATGTGTATGTAATTTGAAATGAATAGATAGATAAGATATCACAAAACTATAAACAATGAAATAAATAACTATAATCCAAATAAGCAAGAAAGACCAGTGCCTTAATCAACCATGGGCAATAGAGTCACTATCATTCCAATCTTTTGTTCAACCTCAGAGACAGTTTTACAAGAAAACTTATCACTTCGAAGGTGTTATGGAATGTACATTCAACCTAAAACAAATTCAGAGATATTTCAAAAGGGTAATACTTCTCAGATGACAGCCCAATTGTCTAAGGCCTCAATCAACAAAATTTAACCATGTAATATGAGAAAACTAATTGAAAATATAGACTATGAATCAAATCAGGAAGCATGCACATCAAACTATCACTTTGAAGAAGTTCTATTGGTTTATCTGAGGTACTAATTGTAAAATGATTAATGAAACAATTGCATATATGAAGAAAAAGACTTATCTTTATTGATTTTTTAAAAATAAGTACATCCAGGTCTATGTTATAGTTGTTGATCCAAAACAATCCAAATATATGAAATTGTATTATATTGTATTGTCTTTTCTCTTTACATTTTACATATGTATATATATGTGTTTGAGTAGCTTTCACACCTCTTTAGGGTGAAAAGACACAACCCTTATTACAAATTATTTTGAAAAAATAATAAATTAACTAAAAAATTACCTAACTTTCGGATTTGGCTTTGGCCAAAAATCCAAAACACCTTGTGAAAAGCTAATATTTCTGTTGGAAATAGGAAATTTGATTTCCCGAACTGGGTCGGTTTTAGATTTGTAAAATTCAACCATCTTTAGCCTCTCTCGACATCATTTTTGTAGCACGTCAAAATTTCCGCATTTTCTAAAGGCTTCGATTAGTTAGTTCTATTTATTTGTGTCATAAAGCTTCCTTCCTTTGATTTTTTTAGTATGGAGAAACTTGCTTCTTGTTAATGGATTGGGACTTCTAAATTCTCAAAATTTAGGTACCACGAGGTTGTTTGCCCATATTTGATTTTACATGATCTCAAAGGCATTGACGGTCACTAGCCCATCTTGTAGTACTTTTTCAAATTTTCTTTTGGATATCTTCAACATCACTGTAACTTGCAACACAATATTTAGAAATGTGATTTTTTTTTTATAAATAAAAATCAAGAAGCAACCTACGTTTACCTTGAAACTCTTGACGTAATTGTATGATCTAGCCTAACTGTAGTAAGTGTTAGACAGTTTTGTATAACATTGCCCTATCAGTGGTTAGTTTCAACTATTAGTTTCTCAACTAATTCTGCACCAATTTATTCTGCACCCCTATATATATGTAATGTTGTTATCCAAATGATATATATTAATCAACATATTCCATTCTCCCCTGTCATTTGGTATCGAAGAAAGGACTATCTTGGGATAGCATTTGGAAAATGCAGTCGGTCGAGGATTGAAGCCAAATTAATGATGCATGAGGAATGCATAGTAGATCCCTCATTTAGGGTGGGTGCCCGGTTCCAAGGCTTCTAGCAACACCATTATTTGTTGGAAATCCCTAATCCCAAATCTCTTATCTCGCCATCTCTAACTAGCTTATTGTGGTCTTCTACTTTGATGTATGCTTGAAATTCAATGAATTTTCATGTTGGATGAAGCAGTAGAATATATGAAGATTTTCATTAAGAACAACCACCACAAATGCATTCGAGAGTGAGTAGTAAATAGTTGACGACCCGCAAAAAGAAGAGCACCTTTACCATTCAATTTTTTGAGAATTGGAGCGATAGATATCTTTTGGAGTGATAGAATTCACAATGGCATGATTATACAGTAAAAGAACGTGTTTGGTATTTTTTCTTTCTTATTTATATCAAACAAGTCAGTGAAGAACCTAGGGCATAGTGTACGAATTGGTGAGGCAGAAAGCAAAATGGTATTGCAAGTGATATAGTTGTTCTCATTTTCTACTACACTGATGATTATAAAATATTGGCATAAAAATGAACATTAAAGATCGAGATTAGTATAGTGTACTTGCACACTCTCTACTTTCATAATCAAGATTGGAAATTTCATTACCAGTTCTTGCGTAGCAAACAACATAGAGATTTGATATCAATCTTAACCATCATCATGAATAAGATAGCTGAGATGACTACAATTTGTGAAGTTGCTGAATATCATTTTTGTGTCTATGGTAGTAACCCTTACATGATTTAGGGTTCATGCAATAGTGAGGCAACATTTTTTAAAGCAATTTTGTTTAAAGAAAATTGAGGTAAAAAAGGATGGTATGTTTTCAATGTATGGAATGAAGTTTATCGATTGTGTGCATACTAATTATACAAGGTTTAATATTGATAAACTTCTTGCATCTTTACAAGCAATGCATTTGGAGATAGAAGGTTTGAAAATTGTTGTAGCAAGGATCGATGTCAAACTCTTTGTCATGGGGACTGATTTTAACGTCTCTATGGTTGATGATCTTGCAAAAGAACTTGTGCAGAAGTGTTTCAATTGGGCTCTCAGGGGTTGTATTTCATCCTCTAATGTTGGTTTTGGAGGGTAACATGTAAGGTACACATTTAGAGATTGGCGGCATTGGAGGATGGAGAAACTTCCATCATCTCAAGTCAACTTCTCGCTTTGAGATGGTGTTTCGCATGAGAAGTATTTTTGACATTTTTATTTATTTTTTGTTTTGAATTTATTTCTAGTGCTAAAAATTTTGAAGAATGCATGTCTTGTGAAGACTCATTTTGGAGACAGGTTTTGGATTTGGTATTGCGCTCAATATGGATTGTTTTCAAGCGAGCTTCAAAGTACATGATCGAGAATTATACCCTTTTGCAGTCACTAGACAATGATAGAGATTTGTCATATCTCTTAGGGATCGTTGGTGAATAATTCAAGACTCTATAATTTAAGAGTTCGGGACTGAGAGCTTAAGAACACAACTAGAAGATACACCTTTCTAAGGGTCAAAAGACAACTTGATGGAGCCTAACTTGGTTCAGGATTTGTTCTTCAAAGGAATGTTTTCTCAATAATGTGTATTCACATTACATGTAATCATCATGTTTTATTTGTAAGCATTAAGGGGGGTTCTTAGGACAAGGTGTTTTATATTTTTAGGATCAATGTAATAAGAAGGGGAATGTTGGCATAAGTGTCTGATCTAGCATAACTAGATCGTAAGTGTTAGAAAGTTTTGCATTACATTGTCCCGCTAATGGTTAGTTTCAACTATCAATTTCTCAATTGATTATGCACCGATTTATTCTACACCCCTATATATATGTAATGTTGTTATCATAATTATATATATTAATCAACACATTCCACTCTCCTCTGACAAACATTTTTCTTTATTTCTTAATTTCTATATATGCCACAATATCTCAAAAAGAATGCACAAATTTTCACAGACATGATCAAATTTTCCAATCAGAATATCTAACTAGTTTAATATTGCAATGTTAGTCATGAAAATTAGAATAGAACACATGTACCAAATCTCTTTGGCAGCATAACAAAAATATTTATGTTTAGCAGAATTACGTACTCTACAAAAGTTACACATATCATCCTCCTTGAAATGAACCTCTTTCTAAGAGTAGTAATCATCTAAAACTAGTCTTTTTAGGCTCAATGTTGCTACTCTATATATTAAATTAACAAAAAAATTTCAAGTATTATTTGAAAAATTAACATTCTATCATTTATTGAAATGCAAAAAATGAATATCATCATTAAAAAAAATCTATATATGCATTTAAGAGAAACATTAACCATCTTAGTACCATTACACCAACAAACCTTGCTGAGACATTCATGATTAGACTACACAATTTTAGAGGGTTGAAGGTGGAGATGAGATATAATAGAATATCTCATATTCTATATATATGAGATATATAGTCACTTGTCTAGTTAAATGATCATATTAGTCAATTAATCCTTTAGAGGTGAATAAACATTAATTCAACCCCTTATCCTAAGGTCTCATGTCTATTTACCACCCTTTTCCCCTTTTCCCACAATTAAATAATGAATTGGCAAACGTACTAGCATATTTTCTTTCTTTTTTATGAATGTACATAGGACATAATTACACACAGATTTGAAGGTGTCAAAGTGTGGAGGAGTTTTAGGGATGCTAAGTTGTAGCTTAATGAGAAGTTGAACGGCACCATTTTTCTATACCTGTGATGGATAATGATTTCAAAAGTGAAGTGACCTCCTTTGGTCATGTTTACATAGCCCAATCTTCTGGTTTTAATTATCCAACACATGTACTTAGTGAGGACACGAGATTCAAAAGTGTTCAAAAATTTTAAATGCTAGAGTGATACGGCATGAGATTTTAGTTGGTTGAAAATGTCAATCAGAAAAGGATGCATAGTACAAGCCAAAAGTTCACCGCTTTGTAAGCAGTTCATAATATATCTCTTCTTTGAGGGCTACATATGAGCAACAAAGTAGGGTAAGTCCATTGTATGAAGGATGATTCAAAGGAAACATTGGAAGATATACAAATATTAAGAGCTTTCAACTAAAATATAAAATAAAATATTAGGAGCGTTTAATTAAAATATAAAATAAAAGAACTCATACTACCTCTTCTAAATTTTAATGTAAGATTTATTTCAACTTCTCTCCATTTCTTTGAATCTCGTCAAGGCATTCGACATACATGAGTAAAGATGATGTCAAATAAGTCAAAAGCCACCATCATTGAGGATTATTTTGAACATATTTAAAATCTTCCACATTCTTCTAAGACAACATTGTAAGGTAATATCCTAAATGTTAATGTATTTATTTAATTTAATTACACTTAGGCTTATTAAGTCTACTTAGTCATCCATGCATACTTGACACTTGTTCGTCAAGTTGTTAATGTTTATGAGTTGATTAGAGAGGTGACGATTCTATTTTGACACCTAAGGTAATGCATTAATCAACACATAAAAAAATACTAGGTTTTCCATAATGCACATGAAAGCTAGACACTAAACATACATTCACATGTAAACAACAATAGATCGTTGTAGACTACTGAATTATTCTTCCAAGTAATCCATGCACATTTATCTATACATTTCTTTTATTATTCTATAAATATATCTTGCAAAAGATATACAAAACGTTTACATTCATCTAGACAGAAAACTAATTAGAAACACATCAAGAAATGGACACCATGCATAAGAAGACACTTAATCAAGGTTGTATCTACCATTAATCACCCCTTCTTTAATAGGCACATGAATTATTAGATATTTTAGATAAATCTAGATTACTACAAGGTCATAATATCAACACCTAGACATTTGAACTATAAACGATCTAGTTTTGTAGCACGAATTTTCTATGCTATGTTCTCTCCCCCAAAACAAAAATCACTATCCTCTCCCAAAAAAATTGCAAAAATATAGTTAATATACACCATAGGAAAGCTTTAATATATTTTATATCCCCATTGATTTACTAGAAGATCACAATTTCGGGGAGTCTCCTCAACACAAGAAAATCTCAAGCAATAAATGAAGCATGAGTGCCACCCATCTTCACATAAATTCACCCCAATTTGTATTTAAAATGTCTACTATAGTGTTGGAGACTCAAAAAAATATTAATAGCATAAAAAAATTTGTAGTTCAGTTAAATTATGCTAAGCGACATATATCAATACCTTCAACAGCCCATTCGCAAGCCATCAACCTATTGATTTCCCCTCTACTTGTTAAAGACATTAAAAATCTTGCCAAACACCAAAACGAGCTAAACAACATTAAAAATCATGAGCCACTGAAAGATAAAAGATGTCATCGAGGGTCAGCCCTCAGCCATAACATATATGCCATATTATTCAAGAAAAGAAATAAAAAAATTTTGCAAACCATCAGGTTGCCTAGAATCGACCAAAGTCCTCATGATCACCAATTGCGCTAGAGAGACTAACACTCTAATGGCCGATGCTCCACAAGAATGGCCCTTCTTGTTGAGAATCTAGTTAGCACCATGGTACATACCTTCTCATCCATCCCACAATCAACCCAACAAGATCCTTCCTACCAAAACTTAGGAGGCAAATAAGTCCACAATTCCAAAACATTCACTCAATACTCTATCAATGCTTGGATTTTCTAACCTTGTGTACTTTCTTTTCTAACCTTGTGTATAACAATAGGGAACCCTGGGGAAGGTTTTGGTGGTTCCGAGAACCATCAGAAGCTCTTATACATTCTTGGCCTTTCACATTTGCTTTGCGACTTTGCTCAATTCATCCATTCTTTCTTCTTTTTCTTCTTAGTAGATCTACTATTTTCTACAACCATAAAAACCTTTCTTTTTTTATGGTTCATCAAGGATTAAGTCCATAGTTCTAGTATTTTCCAGAACTACAAAAATCTTTGATCATACATAACAAATAAATTTGCTGAAAACTTTGTCAAATTGAAATTAGAGGTATCCAATAAGGTCTTTAAGATCTTTAATCACGATGGACCTTTGAAAATACACACACCTTATCCATTTCACCCAAATGGGCAGTTTCTACTCCTTGAGAACTAAATTATTGGCTTCACAAGAAATGTTTTGAGAACTAAATTATTGGCTCGACAAGAAATGTTATGGGAATCAAAGTTATTGGTAATTCTAATAGTTCTAAGACTTCGGTAAACCTTTGACAAGATATGCCCTAAAAATTTCTAAACTTTGGTAGTATTATTTGATATTATGTACAAACTTTATTTTCTAATTTGCAATATAATGTTATAGGAATCAAAGCTATTAGTAATTCCCATCATTCCAAGAACTAGGTAAATCTTTGACGAGATTCACTTTAAAATTTGTAAATTTTGTTAGCATTATTTGATATTATATAGATATTATATAGAGACCTTATTTTCTAATTTTTAATGTAATATTTATTTCTCAAAAGGATAAGTGGATATTTTATTTTAATTAATTTACTTTAGGGTTGGAATAGATTATGTGATAAATTTGTTAAAATTTTATAAAATAATAAAAATATATTAGTATTTGATTTATTTAAATTTGTGATATATTTTTTTGTAAGATGTTTTAATCATAATTTCGAAGTATAATGTTTTATATGTATTGGATTATAATAATTAGATCTCAATTGGGTTTCTCTTAGAATGCGGTTAATCAATATTGTGTATTGCAAGTTCAATCCTAAGTGTCACAAATCTCACCTTACATATGGATTTGATCTGTAACTAATAATTTGTACTAGCTAACTATTTTTCTGCATGAACTAGTTCACCTTTATCATTGATGTTTAAGGTGCATAAGTTCTAGTGATAAATAAAAATACCTCAGGGAAATAAATGCAACTTGGGAAAGTTCTCTAGGATGACCTCTTCGATGTGGTTAACTTTACTACTCTGGACAAGATTGAACGCAAAACTCTTTAGGTGTGGAGATGTTCTAGGATAACTTGAAGTAGAATTAGGTTACTTCTGGTTCCACAAAACAAATTACTCTTAGAATAGGTTGGGCATTGATGTAAATGCAAGCACATTGAATGCCTTTAAATACCAAGACACAGGAATCAATTACACAAATGCATAAAGATGTGTACACTCAAAATTTGAAGATGTGGTAAGAAAAAGAATTGTATGCTTACTCTAAATCTAGTTTCTAAACTACTAATTTAAAAACATGGTTAAGGTTAAAAGGGTGAAACTCTAAACATGCACAAAAGCAATTTTTATTTAATCACTAAAATATAGCATCATGACCAATCTGCAACCCCTAGCTTTTATGTTAAGCATTTTAAAAATTTTCTTAATAAAAATGTAGCTAAAAGTGAGTATTTCAGGTTGTGTATTTTTTATCCACTCATTGGGCAATACATGCAATTAGTGAAATCTCAAGCCTTGCCATGAATAATTGGGATAACAAACAGCTGGCCCTTAAAATAATTTTTTCAAGTGCGTAACAACTCTTTTTTTAATGGTCAATAGATTTATACAAACAATTGCTTATGTATTTTAAAAGTGTATAAGAAATATTATTTTTTATATAAAATATTGTACATTAAACTAATGTATCTTATATACACATATCAAATTATTCTTTCTAATATATTAATTATATATTTCTTATCAGTGTAACCCTTGCACCTCCTTTTAGTGTAAGCGCTAGTATATTTTTTGACAAAATGTCTCAATAGAAGAAACAACATACCCAATATAGAGCTTTCTCATTTCCTCAAGAGCTACAATATATTGTGAAATGTGTAAACTAGAAAGAGCTTGGTTTAAGATAAATACCATAATCTCTTTAGGAAGAAATGATAAGTGATTCATCATGAACACATTTAGTTGCATATTCATGATTTATGGAATTAGATTGGGCTAGAGATGTTGACAAAAAATGATCGACCAAGGGATACAATTTCACTATGTTTGGTGGTCCATTCAAGAGGATGAGTAAGTAATAAGTTGTGGTCACTTTTCCACTATAGAATTAGAGGATATGGAAACAACTCATTCTTGTAAGGAAGATATATTGCTTAAGAAAATATATTCAAATTTTGAGTTAGAGCCAAGAGTCATTGTTATTCCTTATGCTAGTTAAAGTTGCATATGTTGGCAAGGGACTTGACCTTTCATACAAGGACAAAGTATATTGATGTCTACTACCATTTTTTTTTGGGATATAGTAGAGGATGGGAAGATTATGCAAGAAATTTTTGTATCTTGAAGAATGTTGAAGATGCACTGAAAAAAGCCAGTGAGCATAGAAAAAATTAGGTTAACAATTAGATTACGATGTTGATAATCCATTGACTCTTTCAATGATTATAACAAATAGGAGAATTATAAGAAAGGTGTCTCAAACTTTCTCAAAAGATTACAAAAAAAAATGTGATTTTTAGGTTTTAAAATATAGAAACCGTCCATTTTGGATTATAGAATTGGTTTTGGTCAAAATAAATATAAAATCAAATATATAAAAGCGTATATATAATAAAAATAGTAGAAAATAAAACAACGTAACACAAAGTGCTCGACATGTCCCAGAATTATGGGAATTGGCATGCGTATGCAAAATTTGACCATTACAAGTATGAAATTATTTCAACGAAGGGGAACGGCTATTTAAATGATGACAGAGAATATAGTTGCAGAGTTTCTATCAAATAACAAGTCGGTTAACATACAACAATGCATGGGAAGGTGCTTTTTCTGTTAACAGTTATCTTCACCTTATTGATTACAGTCACAATTTCCCAGTGCCTTGCAGTAGGTATGGGAGAAGTCCATAGAAAAAAATATTCTTATTTTTACGAGATATATTCCCCTGTTTCACAAGGAAGAAATTTACTGGTTAATCTTAGTTATGGTAGATAAGATTGTGAATTGTTTGATTTTATTATGGTTTTGATGCAGATTATGATGATAGAAGCTGTGGTCCATATGGTGTGCAGTATGTTGTAAGTAAGAGATCAGAGCTGCTGGTAGACATTGCAAGTAAGTTTAACACATACCCATTTCATTTTTTATATTGGAAGATGTATATCATAAAGAATTTAGGAGCTGTGTATCATAAATTTTTGAGCTTTATGTTTTAACAGTGATACATTGAACTGGCTTCCCACAAAATGTTGTGGATATTACTATATCCTGTGATGAGTCCTTATATGCACTCTCTGATAAGGCCTTCTATATTGACTTATCACAGGATGAGGGTGGTCACTTGTGTTCTGTAGTACATCACAGGTTGACCATAGATGTTCACTGATTGCAATAGATGAGTTTAAGTTCAATAGGCATTGTTACAGTTACTAGATTGATATGTAAGGAGCATTATATGAAGTGAGTATGTTTTTGCTTTCTTCAGGAAAATGTGGGTATGATGTAAGAACACTACAGAAATACAATGTTGATGCTTCCCATAGTTTGGAAAAGGGATTTGTTTTTAGTTTCCCCTGCCCTTTGGGTTTGAAAGCAACATATCATCAAAATTCAGGAGCAGATTATGTAAACCAATTTAAGCCATTCTCCTCTTCACTTAGATTGGAGGAAAAGATCACAACATCTGAGCCAGGTCAACATCCAAGACTGTCAAGACTGGCAACATCAATAAGTACTAAAATCCAAGATCCTGGTTTCATTGGTTGTGGAATATGTGGGGAAAAATATGAACCTAGCATTGGAGATACCATCAAATCTGTTGCAGAATACTGCAGTATAACAGATG
>MU227738.1:3729-70453 GCA_018584345.1 Thuja plicata
TATTGGGTACACCCGCCCTGGTTCCTAACCTAAAGTGCAGGGATTCAAGTTAGAGAAAAGGCTTTGAATCCATCAATTGGCATCCCGTAACCACTAAGAAGAAATCCAGTGATTTCAGGAGCCAACACAACTCATGTAACATGTTATATACATCAGCCCTAAACATTTATGCTTCCAGAACTGTAACTGCTAATAACAGAATTACATAACTTTACTGAAACATCATATCTGGGTTTGCATGTATGAACATAACATAATAAACATGTCAAAAACATGTATCTATCCATGCAATTCTTCATGTCATAATTCAGATAAGTTCATACAAAATTACTATTGTGTATTATATGTTGTCATCAATGACAAACATACAAACAATCAACTTCTTAGAATCAAATCTCCAACAAAAATTGTGCCAAACCATGGAAGCTTCTTACCTCCGTAGCTGATTTCGGTGTAGACCAATTCAATATTTCTTCCACCTTGCTTACATCCATCTTCAAGTTACCTTCTGAGATATCAAAACCAAGATATACCAATTCTTGCTTCATGAATTCACTCTTCTCCAAGTTGACTGTCAAATTTTCTTCATGCAATCTCTGCATTACTAATTGTAAATGTCTAAGATGATCCTCTTTGGTGTTGCTGAACACCAGGATGTCATCTAAGTACACTACAACCCATTTTCCAATGAATTCCTTCAAAACCTCATTCATTAATCTCATAAATGTGCTTGGGGTGTTTGACAACCCAAAAGGCATAACTAGCCATTCATACAATCCTTCAATAGTCTTGAAAGCAGTCTTCCACTCATCTCCCCCTTTAATTCTTATCTCATGGTATCTACTCTTAAGATCTATCTTGGAGTAATATCTAGCTCCACCAAGACAATCCATCAAATCTTCTATCCTAGGTATCGGAAACCTATACCAGATAGTTATCCTGTTTATGGCCGTGGAATCAGTACACAACCTCCAAGTACCATCTTTCTTTGGGGCTAAGATTGCGGGAATATCATAAGGATTTATGCTCTCTCTAATCAACCCTTGGCCAATTAGTTCTTGGATTTGGTTAGAAATCTCTGCATTCTGCTGTGTAGTCATCTTATAAGCAGCTTTATTTGGAAGTGAGGCTCCTGGAATGAAGTCAATTTGATGACTAATGGATCTATCAGGTGGTAAGGTAGTAGGTTGACCATTACTAACTATAGCCTAATATTGAGTTAACAACCTTTGGATTGTTAAAGGCAACTCTTCTCTTTCATTCCTCTTCTCACCTTTTGGTTTTAGATCCAAAGAAAAGCCTACTCCATCTTCTTCCAATGTTTTTAGGAATTCTTTCTCACCGACTACCAGTAGGTTGGGACCTCTCTTTATTTACTTTTCTTCTTCCAAGATTGACTGGACTCTAAAAGTCATTCCATCCTTCTTAAAGGAATAGGAATTCTCAGCTCCATTGTGGACTACACATCGGTCATACTGCCAAGGTCTACCGAATAGCAGATGACATGCATCCATGGGTAGGATATCACACCAAATTCTATCCTTATACCTCCCTATGGATAATTCTATCCAAGATTGTTCATTGACTATTACATGTTGATCTCTATTCAACCAAGTAACCTTATATGGATTAGTGTGAGGAATCCTTGTCAATTTTAATTTCTCAATAGCTTCTAAAGAAACAATATTATTAGTAGATCCTAAAGCTATGATAACTTTACAGACCTTACCGAGTATTTTGCAATTGACTCGAAACAAAGATCTTCTTTTGCTTGGCTCTTCTTTGATGGGTTGTTTTAGGAGTGTTCTCCAAACCATCAAATGCTCTCCCATCTCCGATCCTATGGGGATATCTAAAGTCTTTCTACTAGAAGACTCTTCTTGCACATAGTTATCTCTTTTTTCTCCTCCTTGGGAAGTAGAGCTCTTTGCTGGACATTGATATGCAGGATGCCCAAGTTGCTGACAATTATAGCACTTCATCAAAGAGAAATAAGATCCTCTTCCTTGGCCATCAGTGCTTCCTCTTGAACTATTATTTGGACCTCTTCCTCTATTGTAACCACCTTTAGTGTTACTGGATTCTCCCTAATTCTCGGTGAGTTTATTCTCACTCTGATTCTTAGGTTCAAGATTTCTTCCCCCATATCCTCCTCTATGACCTCTATTGTCTCTCCTCTACCTCTATTGTTCGAGTCCTATTTCTTTTTGAACTTCTCTTCCACTTTAAGGTCTAATTGATAGCATTGGTGGACAGTCTTGGGGCTTAAGAGACTAATTTCTTCTTGAATGCTCCATTTAAGGCCATTCTGATATCTTGCCACTTTTAGTCTTTCCTCTTCCATCACATAGGATCTTAAGCATAGCTTATGGAATTCTTTTGTATAGGCACTGACCTCTAAGTCTTTCTGCCTTATATTCTACCTTTTCTTATGCAGTTACACTTCATAATCATTAGGAAGATAAGTTTCTTTCATCTTTGCCACCATACCTTTCCAACTAGTTATGGGGTTCTTTCCTCCCTTTGTCCTTTCATCTTGGACAAATGTCCACCAAGTGAGGGAAATCCCTCTCAATATTGTCTTGGATACTCTAAATTTCTGAGCTTCGGTTACATTATCACAATCAAAGTGATTTTCAAGACCTTCTATCCATTCCATGATTAATTTTGGATCCATTTTGCCACTAAATAGAGGCACACCTTCTAAGGACTTACCACTCATTGCCTTTAATGCTTTCAAGAATGGATCTTCTTGAAGTATTGGGTCTGGCTCAGGGATCATATCCTCCTCAGCCACTTGTTTACCATTCTCATCAACTTCCCTCATCAGTTCACTGACTGTTATAGTTTGAAGCTGCACTTCTTCCAATTTATATACCATTTTGGCTAACTGATCCTTTAGGAGTTTGTTCTCCTCTCTTTGTTCATCCATGTTCCTTGCTAGCTCTATGTTTGTCACCATATTGGATGAATTCACAGACTCTTCTGAAAATCACACCCAAGCAACACAAGCCCAATTCTCAAACTTGCTCTAATACCAATCTGATGTAAAGCCCAAAGTCTAGTTGTTATCGACAGTCAACTTGACTATGTTGTAAGGTCTCTTGCATAGAGCTTATAAGGTATTGCTTCACCCCAGCTTGAGAAAGTCACTAAGATCTTCACCTCAAGTGCCCTAGACCAGGATTACACCATAAAGCTACTATTTCATGCTATAGAACCCATTAGGATAGGTTCATTCCGCAAGCTAAACCGACAGGTTCAACCTAAAGAACGCAACAACACACACTGCACATAGAATCCATTAAATGTGTTCTTCCTTATTCATAAGAACTAAACTATTATAGGATGATATGATTTGTGTCTCTCTCTTTCTCTAATATTTCTATATCCCTCTCTCTATTACAAAATCTTTTTAGCTATATAAATACATCCATTGAAATATCGCCAAAAATATCTAATAGTTGTGGACAACTTCAACCACCCTGCAAAGGAAGCCAAACTGAGCAATAAATGACCCTTCCAAAATAGGAATATGTGTCCCTGATCCTTTCAAGCAAAAAAAACACATAGAAAGTTGTTGCAAGTGACCCAGCTAGTCACAAACATCACATCCACATTTCCTGGGTCATTAACTGACATTACCGAGTGCAAGTGTTGACTTTTCATAATAACAGAAACAACGTTGGTTTCCAACCCCAACAACAAACATAGTCACCGATGGTCATTGCCAACAAGCATCACTGACAAACACTACTAACAAGAATTGTCGACAAACAAAAATGAACAAGCATTGCCAATGAACAAAAATCGACGGACATCACTGACAAACAAAAATGAACAAGCATTGCCGATGAACAAAAACCGACGGGCAGAAACTGACGGACATCGTCGACAAATAGTGTAACTTAACTTAGGTGCTCCTACACCATAAAGTGAAAGGAAATGAAGTAAACTACACCTAATCTAATAATTATAATGTGATCAATATGCTAGACATTAAAATTGAATCAATTAATGTGGTCACAATCAAAGATGTTAAAGACACATCTTTCCAATCAAATGCGATGACTCAGAGCCAAGCACAAGTCACGATCAAAGGACCCAATTACTCACCAAAACTAGCATCAATGTCCAAGGTTCCTATTTTTACTATCCCCAAACCAGTAGAAAAACACATGGTTACTATTCCTACATAAAATTATGACTTGGTGGACCAATTGCAATGAACCTCTACTAAAATTTCCATTTTTGAGTTGCTTAAAATATCCACAGTGCATAGGGAAATCATGGAACAAGCCCTACATGTCACAAATTTCCCAAAGGACCTTAATATAGACAAATTCCAAGCGATGGTTAATCACATTTCAATGCCACATTATCTCTCCTTTTCTGAAGAGGATGATAAATCATTGACACATCCACATAATTAACCCCTTCATATTGAAGTCCTCATTCATAAATCCCATGTTAGATGTGTATTAATAGATGGAGGTGCATGATTGAATATTTTTACCCTTAATCTAATCAAGAAACTGGGTCTCTTAGAACAGACCATTGATTATAGAAGAAAAATCACTATCAAAGCTTATGATGAGGAAGAAAGATCCTCTAAAGGTCTTATTGTTCTCCAATTAGAGTCAGACCAATTGAAAGGAATGGCACATGTCAAGTTCTAGGTCTACCCTTGGCCTACAACATCTTGTTGGGGAGACCTTGGATCCACAAAATGCAAGTTGTTTCATCTACTTACCACCATTGTATCAAGTTCCCACATATTGGGGTGGAAGTGACAATTCATGCAGATGCTAATTATACTTGAAATAATATCAAGGCAGGTCGTATGATTCCACATAACAAGGAAGCTATGGATGAAATTTCTCATGAGACTACCAAAGACATGGTGATGAATAGTTTCAGAAAAACCTTAAAACTTGAAGAAACAAGTATGGGAGAATACAAGCTGGACATGACTCCATCACTAACGGAATTGCCAAAATCACCAAGATCCTATGGAAGACCCTCCTCATCTTTCACACCTACCACATCTAAAGAACTGAAAATACACAAATAAACTGGCATGGTTAAGGCATCCACATCTTCTTTAGATAACATAGAAGAATAGGCAATCTTGGCCTCGATTTACAAGAGAGAACCAATGGAAGCTAAGGTAAAACATGTAGAAATATCCCCAGAACAGTATGGTAAAGGATACGACCTCCTCAAACAAATGGGATACAAAGGGAAAGGACCTCTAGGAAACACAGGAAGAGGACTTATTGAGCCTATACACATGGAGTTCAGAAATACCAGAGACAAAACAAGATTAGGTTTTAATAATGAATCTAACAAACCCACTTCAAAATATGGTTTGATCTCTGACAAAGGGAGTGATGAAATAGAAGAGACAGAACTAGTACAGTGGTCCTACAAAAGGTTATTACATGTTGGTATGGAGAATCTTGAATATCAAGGAGAGCACTATGTACCAATCTTTGAGGTACCACAAGACACTCATATCTCTTTGTTACCATAGGCTCCTATTCAAGAGGTAGGAGATACAATAGAAGATGATCTAAAGGTACCATTGATAGCAATGACTACTGAGAGCACATCCCCACAACAAGATTCACATCCTAACTGGGGACATTAGTCACAATCACACATGTCCTTGATTTACCACACTTTGATCCATAGGTGGCTAATCGGGTACTATTGACGAGACTTTGTAACCGGGTCTGCCAACAGATGTAAGTTGTCACCGGGTACCGGGGTACCGACCAAATTTTCCTATAAAGTTTATCTGGGGAAATGAGATTCCCCAAGCCTTAAAGCATGTGAGAGTCAGGTCTCAACAGTGTGGGAGCTTAGTTGGGAATGTGACTATTTTGTTCAGGGGGGATAGCTAGTTATCTTGGCTCGTCTTCTCTAGGGATTCGAGTAAGTGGGGTTTCCTACAAGCATTTACTAAATTCACCAAATAACTTCAAAAGATACTACAAGGTTAGAAATATTTCATCTACCTATATTTATGTCAAACATTCAAAACATCAACCAAGCTCTAACATGCTACACTAAATACCAAAGAAATATAGAACCATCAGTTCATATTTAATCAATAGCGAGGGAAAAGAAGGTCATTAATCTACTTTAATTATCAGAGAAAGGGACATAAAGAACATGCAACATAAAATACCATTAACCCCAAAATGCTAGCAACATCATTGGTAGAATCATTCCTTCATTAACAATTTTCCAGCAAGCACTGGTGCATACAACAATGGTGGCTCCAGGGGAGCATTTAACTACTGAAAGCTTCTAAAACTCAGGAGCATTGAGCTTTGCAACTAATAACTGGTAAAAATTGAAATGCTATAATCTATGGACTGCAAAATCATCAATTTCACCGACCCTTGGAATGAGGTCAGACTTATTATTTATACACAAGATTTTGACCTAAAACTAACCTAACTTAATTTTCACTCAACAATATAATACTATTTTGGTGGCCGGTACTACCTGCCTCACGCTACAAAAGACCTCGAGATGAAGAAGGTCTGATATGTCAGAAGAATAAGATAAGAAAAGAGGAGTAGAAGAATTAGCCTCGAGAAGAGAGTCATAATGGAGAAAAGAAGAAATCTAATCCCCCAGGGATCAAGGCTACATGCCTCATAAATGGGAGTGTGGATTGTTGTCTTTGATGTGCCAGGTGTTATGTTGGAGTGGCACCTTGGGAAGACCACCTATCAGGACCATCTAGTTGAGCTGATGTGCCCTGCTGGAGTCATCCACCTTCTGACATCCTTATTAACTACCTTGAAAGTGACCGGTTGGCCTTGGGAACTAGGATACTGGTCACTTAAAGAATACAAAACTATTGGATTCGGGAACTTTCATTTTGAAAGAATGAATGAATATAAAATTTGCACACGGTAAGGGTTATCCCCAGAACCTAGAGAACCATGTCACTCCTTGCTATTTTTGAGAGCTTTTAACACCTATCCTATGCCTTCTTTGTCTATGCCCTTGATGTTGTCCCATCAACTGTGAACAACCTCTAAACTCTCTTGCACCTCTCTGGCCCCATTCTGGAATTCTTCAACCAATTTTACAACATCATGCATTCAGAGCATCATCTTAGACAACCTTGTCAATTTCTTCCCATCAATATCTCTAGGGGCACAGTACTGAGACTCCATGAACTCATCAAATCACCCAAGGACATACTCCTTTGGGGTACATGATCCAGTGGTGAAGGGGTTGACTTGTGGCACCCTTACCATGAAAGCTTCAAATAGGCCAAAAGGATACTGGGTGGCGGTTATTTTATCTTTTAGGGCCTTGATTGGATCCTCATAGACCTCAATCCTGAGGGCAAGTCTTGAATGCTGAGCCCAGAGGGAATCATATGTTTCATCTCCTATAATTCCTGCCTCTATGGCAACCTCTTCTCTAGCATTGAAAATCTGTTCTAGCCCAGCCTTCCATTTCACATAGTTTCCCAAGTCCAATTCCCACATGTCAACAAAGGCTCTTTCTTGGTAGAGGAGGAGGTGGATTTGATAAAGATCTAGGAGTGACACTACTAAGAATTTCCTTACAGCATCTATTTTGTTATGTGATCCACCCATTGACATCCTAGGCCTTCTTTTTCATGGCCCTCAGAGAATCCACATCGCCCTATGCAAGTAGAAATCTAGAGACATAAGCTTTTAGGTGGACCTCAGCTAGAGGCTGTGTAAGTTCTGCCAGAAGTATGAGGAGATTTGTATTTGTTTCTTTTTCCTCCTTTAACTTTTGGCCCTGCTTGGCGTATCGGGCCTCTATTACCCTGGTGGCCTCCTTCAGCAAGTCTAATTCACCCTACTTATCTCTTCTCCCTAGAGCCACTTTGGTAATTGTATAGTCTTCAAGCATTACGACCACTATATCTGCGTCTGGAGGAGGGGTTGCGATTGTCGTAACTATGCTTCTTGTTGGACTAGTTTGGAGAGTATGGATTGTCCATGCCTTCTTAGACTTCTAGTCCTCTACATTACAAGCCATCATCTTTGCCAGGGAGAGCGAAGCGCTAGTTTCTAGCACCGGGGCCTTCCTCTTCCTTGATTCCACCAACTATTGGGGTGGATGGGGTGGCTTTTCCCTTAAGACCTAATTATCTAAATTCTCCTCTAAATTTGGCGGTGGGCTCCTGGTATTTTCAATGTTGTCAGGCTCCTTTTCCTTTACCTGTTCCTGCTCCTGCTCCCTCGGCACTTCGGTATCTTCCACCAGGTGGGTGCCTTGATTCACTGAGTTCGGGATTTCCCCACCTGCACTTGCATTGCTTGTTTCTGAGGGATTTCCTTGATCTGTAAACTAGGATTTATAAGTTTATAACTTAATCCAAAATACAGATTTAATTCCCTGATGCAGGCAATAATTGTGTGGCTATGTGTTTTAAACATTGAAATTACAAGAAATAGTTATGCTTTAAACACTTTAAATCAACTATGTGTTTAATTACATAAAAGAGAACATTAAATGTAAGAAAATGATAGCACATAAAGAGAAATGAGAGAGATAGAAGAGAAGATGTAAACACTTGATAATGGAGTTCATCCTTAAGGACCACGTCTCTGGGTCTGCTTCTCAATCTGGGGACCGCCTTATTAAATTTGCCAAGCAAAATTGCCTTGTTACAAATTCCAAGCTCCAAGCCTTCACTGTCTCTTTTCTTACAATTCTTGGTGTAGAAAACACCTTGTACTCTCTCACAAGAATTCTCACTTAATCTCTCAATAATTTTCTCTCCAAAAATTACAATAATTCTTTCACCAAAATTCTCCAAGACTAATTCCTTAAAGTCTAATTGCCTCGTACTAAGGAAAATAATCCCCCTATTATACATCATTTTTACTTATTATGGTTCTAACTATAATATTTACGAAAAATCTCCCAAATCTCCCAATTTTACTACTATCCTTGAAAATAATGGCCCTTATAATTTTGGGCTTACAAATGACAAAATTTGTTTAACAAAATTTGTTTTTTTATGCCATTTTTGGGAATAGTTTTTAACAATAACCCCTATTGAATAAGGGTTGTTGGTTAAGTCACACTTTAAATAATAAACACCACCAAACATTTAGCAAATGTTTAAATGGTGTAACAGTAGGTACCTATTTTAGCATATGAGTGGTCGGTGGTTTAAGTCCCACCACTCACCTTTTCATTTACCTGACATGACAAGATGATAAAAAGATATGGCGGTCAAATTTAGCAATTTCCCCCTTGTTTGGCGCATTGGTGGAGGTTGGAATTCAGAGAGGTGAGGTTTACTATTCTAACCTCCAAAATAATTTTTTGAACAAACCAAACTGATACATACCACCAACTGGGTGCCACGTGGCACAAGATTATTTGCCCGGCTTGTGACACGAGTCACTAGCCAATTGGTCTATATTCAATGACACTTAGATGCAACATCATCATCAACCACCATGTGTCAACCTTTTTGAATGCCACATCACTAGTTTGACTACCACATGTCACTGCAAGATTGGATGAAGTTGTTGACTAGGCTACTGATGTCATCTAGTCAACTCTTTTCTTGGGTAACTTTGACTGGTCATAACTTTTGCATACAGACTCCGTTTTGTGCAAAATGAATGGCACCAGAATCATCTTGATGAGTACTATGACTTGGTGACATTTTATCTTGGATTTGAGATAATCCATTTTTCACCTTTTCTAGCCTATGATTTGCCTATTGACTAGAACATTTACTGCACATAACTTTTGCATAAGAGCTCCTTTTGAACTTGTTCAAGTTGTGGCAAGTTCAGTTGTCGATGCTCTTTGTAGTGATGCTAAATTTGAGAGATTTTGAGACTATAAAAATTTTGGCCTTCTGGATCCACCTAGATCATTCCTAGTCTTGCTGTTGCGATTGTTCTCCAACCCTACTTGCTTCTTTTGCCAAAATCTCTTCCTCTACTAGAATATCTTGTGGGAGTGGGTGAGGTCATTGGCCAAAGTTCAATAATGTGGCCACTTTCACTACCTCACCAAATGTACTCTAGGGAGACTGGTCTCCCGGAGTGACCAAAGGCATTTGGAGCATGATGATGGGGTACAGTTGATCCCATGGGTCTGGTTTCCCTGACCATCAGTTTCTCATCTATCATTTTCCTTGGTTGATTCTTGACCTCTTGGGCCAGTGTTTCTTCTTGCCTTCCCAGCTCTTGTTGTTCCTCCTATGTTCCTTCCGAGACTTCATGCTCTGTGGAAACTTCTTGTTCTGGGATCTCCTATTCTACATGGATATCTTCCCTCTCTTGAGTGGAAATTTCCTCCATCGTGTGACCTATATCTTGATGAAGGTCCATGAGCGCATCCACCGAGAAAGTGTCATCAAATTCATCATGTGGGGGCAAGGAGTTAGAAATATTTTCAAGTTCCGGAGAGTCCAAACTCACATCAACTGGAGGCAAATATGGCATACCAGGACTAGCATCTATGCTTGGTGTGGGGGTCACCTTCTTCTTTTTCTTTCTCATCAATGGGACCCCAGTCTCAAGAATACCGGTAGACTCCACCTCGGTGAAAGTCTGTCTACTCATCATTGTGGCCAATGACGGGGATCCCACCAGGCAAGCAGATGCCATAGGAGTTATGAGGAGGCCAGAGGACATCTAGACACTTATCTGTTGGCTTGCCAGCCTTGCCGACTCCATCTATTATTGTAGCTACGCCATTAAGGGAGTGGGACTTTGGGAAGGTACCTTAGTTGGGGTATCTTATTTTTCCTCCCCTTACTCGAACTAGGTCTGGTAGTGGTAGTGGTCATTGAAGCAGGCCTTGAGATAATTTGTCCCTTCTAGGTGCTTTTGGGGCACAACCAGGAAAAATATTGGTGACATGCCTCCAAAATAGGGTGGCATACTCCTTCAATTGTTAAGTCTTCAGGGGTGGCCTAGTCCACCGGAAGGAGATCTAACTTGTCTAATCCTTTCCCTTTCTATGTTGGGTCTTCTAACGGCTCATCATCTAAAAAACCCTTTGGAAAATTTTGAAGGTCAAGCCCCTTCATGAGTCCTTTGGACATGCACAAATTTTGTCAGGTCTGGAGATCAAAACTATCTTGGCAGTTCCTCCAAAAATCTTCAATGTCTGCTTTGTGTGGCGGGATTGCCCGGGGTAGGGTCAAGGAAATATTGCCTAGAGGATCATAATTTTTCCTAGTGTGGTGGAATTCCACCAGCCCCAAGCTCTTTAGTTCACTATCTGCCTCCCTTGCTGTGGTGAGGCTACACGTATAATTCTCACATGAAACTAGGAATGGGACATTGCTGACCTTCTTCAATGTGAAAAAGGTGTGCAGGTCTAGGATCTATTGACAGAACTCCAAAGAATAATTCTATCCCCACAATATCGGGGGAGGAGGTAGGGTTTCCCAGAGAAGCTAGTCACTTGAATGTAAGTGTGATGCTGAAACTAGATAAAATGATGGCCATAAGTGTTGACCATATTCATCACCTCCTATGATAATTAATACCCAAAATCCCAAGTAAGTGTTAGAATATTTTGGTAAATGAAGGCATCATTTACTTGGAAAAAATTTAGGAAACTGAGTTCGCATTGTACTTGGGGATAATGATCCCATGGTGTCAACTAGCCTAGCCCGTTTCCAAGTTCACCTACCATTCCCAATCCTAGAAAGGCTGGTCTATGTTGGGCTAGTGCCCATAGCATGTATGATCTCATGTAGAACTTGGAACTCTAGATCACGCCCTTCAGCTGTGTGTCCATGTGATTGGCTTTGATAGCTGCCCAGTTGAAGGTCTGACTACGAGTGGTGATGTAGTAGAGAAAGTAGTACATCCATGCCAAAAAATCTCAGGCATGGGGCAATCTAAAGATCCTGCTCAAAAATATGATGCCTGCCTAAATGGACTCTTTGAAATCCCCATGGGGAATTTCCAACTTCATCCTCTTACAATCCGTCTTTGGTGACTTCAGCCAGTGGCTATTGAGATATTGCCAGGAGATAAGGGCAGCATCCTTGAACTCCTATAATGTCTAGCCCTGATTCTGGATAATGTACCCATTGAACTATGGGATCCCCATCCCTAAGGAAAAAGTTACTACATCCAAGGTGACAATTGTTATTGGATACTATAATGGTCAGGGATCTGAAAGAAGAGTGGTCTGATTAGGTGCATGTACAAAGTTTCCAGTTGGAGTATTAATTCTGGTGATTGCACCAAACAAGGATATTTCATAGCTTTAATGATGTCAGAGGTGGTCAGATGAGTGGCCAAACTATCTCTATTGATCTTTAGCTTGTAGAAACCTTGGATTAAGCCTTGCATTTTAGCCCAGAGTCTGAGCTCTGTGTCCGTTATTTCCTAAACTTTGGAGTCCACATTGGATCCCACAAGAACACCCTCCTTTAGTTATTTTGAGGTGAGTGGCAACTTTTCCAGCATCCTTTTAGCCTTGGTTTTTTTAACCACCCGAGTGGAGGTAGTAGGTAGCTTTGGGATATCAAGAGGGGTGATTACTTCAGACATCTTGATCAATTATCCACAACCTGCAAGACTGGAGAACCGTTAGAACATGATATATATAAAAAGAACATTAGAAACTTTGGGGAATTCATCACCACCATATGCCTATTCAATAAGTGTTAACACATATCAAAAATTCCAAAATACTTTAAATAGACATGAGTTAGATTCCTGAGTGTTGAACTAGGTGATAGGAGGAAATGAAAGACAAGGGATTGCTCAGGACAAGGAGTCCAGATAAACTAGCCATTGCCATGTCGATGTGACCAGTAGGAAACCATAATTGGATGATATGGGTTGGCACATGGTTATGTGACAGGGGACATAAAGGCATTAATGGTGGAAAGTGGGCTGACATGGGGTAAATTGAATGCCAGATGGGACATGGTTTGAATGCCCACTCATGGGAAATTAATATTTCCATTAAGGTGATGAGATAAAGGAGAGATAAATCCACCATGGCTCGAACCAACAAGGTGCCAAGTTCAAGCCATGGTGACTCCCTCTTGATGATCTTGGTATGGTGAGTGAAAACATGACAGAGTGAAATGAACTCATCAGCTTAGAAGGATACACACAAAATATATACATAAACTTATAGAGGGTCGAAGGCTGAAACACATATACACTAAAATACATAGTATTTGCAAACTGCTTACAGATTTATACAATATTTACATAGGTACATGAGCTATCCTAAGATAATATACATTGTGTACATTAGTTTACAACTACGTAGAGGGCATACAACCCTCTAGCAGAGCCAACCCACCAACGAGAGGCAAACCAAAAAGAAAAACACAAAAGGTGAACCAGCAAAACTGAACAAAGCGAAACCAAAAACAAAAGGAAACAACAAGAAAAAGATAGTAAGAAACCAGAGGAAAATTGAGGACCTACCTAGAGACACAAAAAACAACAGGGGAGAAGGATACTAGGAGCGCACTGCAACAAGTCTACCCTCAAATGATCACAAATAGACACCGCAAATCAGCTTGTAATCAACCACTAAGCATAGAGTAATTCATAGTTTAATCACCTAAGAATCACTCTAAATGCTCTAAGTGTTTTAATCACACTAACTATGAAAGTGATGGGTAATTTCCATTTATACCCTTAGGGTAAATACAAGTTACACTCTTCTCTGCAAAATCTGGAATAGGAAAACCTCCGGACTTTGGGCCCAGGGATTCCATGTAACCATACCTTCTTGCAAGAAGAAGACATCATAGAAGAGAATCCTGGAGTCCAGAATCCAGCTTTGGGAAGAACAAACTCCAGGACCAGGTCTCGGAGACACAAGAAGACAAAAATAGATAGAAAACAAACCTCACAGAAGAAAACCCTGGAGGGAAAACAAAGAAAGAAGGAAAACAAGGAAAGAGCAAAAGAAAAAAAGGGGGACCCAACATTTTCCACACAAAATGTAGGGATGGGTATGCAGGGCATAACAGGTACATCAGATAACTATTGGAGAATTATTTAACCGATATGATGATGAAGTAACTGACTATCATGATTATGAGTGGGATGATCTATCTTTCACCACAAAGGACATTGAAATAGATGTGATTCACATGTTTGTAGCTCCATCAGCACCCAGTGAGCATCCTAACACTGCTCCTAACAATATTGATATTATTGAAGTAGAGGACGAGTTCCTTACTCTAATCATTGATGGAGAGACTGGTGTTTTCCTAAGTCTAGAAGAACTTCAGAGGCGACAAGCAAGAAGCCTCCTTTCACGGAGAGATGATGATGAAAGTTCCACTGATGAGTTACTAGAGTTTGGTCCACATATAACTAATAATGACCCTTTTAATGATGATCTAACTCCTTTTGATCTAAACATTGAAGAACTTAACTTAAAAAAACATGTCATGTCAGTTAATATTCTTGACGCTAACGCGATGTTGTCCTTCCCAAAATCTGACTCCTTATCTTTAACAAACCCAGATCTAATTGATTGGACTAATATGGATCCTACTCCTATCCTAAACTTCCCCAATGATCACACCTTGGCTTGCTATCTAAATGCTTGTGAACCTTACCCTTCTTCCACCAATGCAAGGAGCATGAACATGTCATAGGAGGATATCAAGTTTCTCAGTCAAACATTAAAAAGTAAAAATAAAAAGAGAACTAATAGTGAAAACCATGTTGTGGTAGTATTAGATTCTAAAATAGTAAAAACAAAAGATGTATCTGATGGTGAAAACCTCTCAGAGGTGCCAAAGGATGAGATTCTTGATATCCTCCCCGTGCACTTTCAAGAAAGATCTTCAGTACTGATAGAACCAGTTAACTTGGGCACAGCTGAAATTCCTCAAATTGTACACCTAGCACAATCTTTGTCACAAGAGGAAAAGGTACAATTCACTAAGTTCCTAAAAAAGAATAAAATCAACTTCGCATTGTCTTATATTGATATGCCTGGACTAGATCCTGATTTGATAATGCACCATTTATTTATAGCTCCTGGGATCAAACCCATGAAACAAAAACTTATAAAGATACATCCTCATGTTGCATTACTAGTAAAAGCAGAGCTGGAGAAATTGTTGAAATTTGGATTCATTCGAGTCATCGCTTACGCAGGATGGATTCTAATGTGGTTCTAGTGTCTAAATTTGATAAATCTATCCAGATCTATACAGACTTCAGGAACTTAAACAAGGCATGTCCTAAGGATGATTTTTCACTACCTAATATTGATATGATCATAAACCTCACAAAAAACTACCAAATGTATTCATTAATAGATGGTTTCTCAGGCTATAACCAAATTAAAATTGCTCCTAAAGATCAAGAGAAGACCGCATTTAAATGCGCATGGAGAACCTTTTACTGGAACGTCATTCCATTTGGGTTAAGCAATGTTAGCGTTATATATCAAAGAGAAATGACCACTATATTCCATGACATGACACATAAAAACATGGAGGATTACGTGGATGAAACCTTAGCCAAATCAAAAGAATAGAATACTCATATTGATGATTTAAGAGAAATATTGGATCGTATGGAGTAATTTCAACTTAGGTTCAAGCCCAAGAAATGTTCCTTTGGGTTCCAATCAGGCAAACTCTTAGGGTTTATTGTTTCAGTGAAAGGAATTGAAGTAGACCCAGAAAAAGTCAAATATATACTAGAGATGACTACCCCATGCAACATTAGTCAGATGAGGACATTACAAGGGAGTCTCCAGTTAATCAGGAGGTTCATGTCACAAATTGCAAATAGAGTGCAACCCTTTACCAAATTTCTACATAAAGGTGTCACTTTCAAGTGGGATGAACATTGTGAAGCCAACTTCAGAGAACTAAAAGAGTACCTGGCTACTCCTCCGATTCTTATGGCACCCATTCACGAAAAGCCATTACTCCTATATATTTCAGCTATAGACACATCACTAGGAGTATTGCTAGCACAAGAGGATTAAACTAAGAAATAAATAGAAATCTACTATATCAATAGAACACTAGTAGCCTATGAACTCAATTACAACATTATTGAAAAAGTGTGTGTAGCAGTTGTCTTTGCATCACAAAAATTGAGACATTACATGTTGTCACATACAGTAAGGCTCATTGCAAAGATAGATCCTTTGAAGTACCTCCTCAGAAAAAAAGCATTAATAGGACGATTAGCAAAATGGGTCCTAATTCTAAGAAAATTTGACATTGAATATGTGGACCAAAGAGCTATTAAAGGACAAGTCCTCGCAGATCAACTAGTTGATTCACCACTCCAAGATGATGAACCTTTAAGGATTGAATTCCCTAATGAAACAATTATGCATCTAACTAAGTATCCATGGAAGATGTATTTTGATGGTTCTTTCACATAGCAAGGCTCTAGAGTAGGGGTTCTATTCATAACTCCTCAAGGCTACAAGATACCCAAGTCTTACAAATTGATGTTTCCATGCATGAACAATATTTCTGAATATGAAGCATTGGTAAATGGCTTTAAACTTTCTATGGAGTTGAAGATTGTAGAGTTACATGTGTATGGTGACTCCCATCTCATTATCAATCAAGTCAATGGAGACTATCAGACAAAAGATCATAAGTTGACACCCTGCAAACAACTAGTTGATGACATAAAGAAGTACTTTGTCTTCATCACATTCCAACAGATACCAAGAATAGAGAATAAGGCTACAGATGCTATAGCTACATTAGCATCCATGTTACAACTAGAAGAACATCAATTCCACTATGACTTCTTAGTGAAATAATTATCCTATCTAGCCTTTGATAATCTCGAATACCAAGTAATTTGTGCTTTGAACACCCTAAACCAATCTCAGTATGCTAAAATCATTTCCTACCTATCTGACCAAACCATTCCCAATGACCTATCTAAGAATGAAAAAAGAGCCTTGATTAGGACAGAATCGCGTTATGTCCTCATAACTAATAACTTATATAGGTGAGGTCTCAATGGTACACTTCTCATATGTTTAGAACATGAAGAGTCAGATCGTGTGTTAAAAGAAGTCCATGAAGGTGTATGTGGATCACATTCGAATGACTTTTCATTGGAAAAGAAACTGCTCATAGTAGGCTATTACTGGCCTACAATGGAAAAAGATGCTATTCACTTTTCAAAAACATGTCATAAATGCCAAACACATAGAAACCTCATCCATGCTCCTTCCAGAGAAATTATAACTTTCATAACTATTGATGGGACTTTGTGATCGGGTCCACCAACAGATGTAAGTTGTCACCTGGTACCAGGGTACCGACCAACTTCACCTATAAAGTTTGTCCAGGGAAATGAGATTCCCTGGGCCTCCAAGCATGTGAGAGTCGGGTCTCGATATTGTGGGGCTCGATTGGGAGATGTGACTATTTTTCAAGGGGGATAGCTGGTTATTTTCAACTCATCAACTCCAGGGATTTAGGTAAACAGGGTTTCCTCCAAGCATGTTTTCACTTAACAAATAAACTTAAAAAGATGGTGCAGAGTTAGAATTATTTCATCTACCTATAGTTATGCTAAACATTCAAAACATCGACAATGCTCTAACACACTACACTAAATACTAAAGAAATATACAACCATCAGCTTATATTTTATCATTAGCAAAGAAAGGAGGTCGTTAATCTACTTCAAGCATTAGAGCAAAGGACATGAAGAACATAACACATAAAATACTGTCAACGCAGAAGACAGAGTGCCAACAACAACATTGAGAGAACCCTTCCTTCTTCATTAACATCCTTCCAGCAAGCATTGGTGTGTGGTACAATGATAACTCTCAAGGAGAATTTAACTACTGAAAGCTTATAACTATGGAGCATTGAGCTCTACAACTAGGAAATGAGAAAACTGCTTTGCTATTAACTGTGGATTGCAAAATCATCAATTTTGCCAACCCTTGGAATGAAGTTAGACTTATTATTTATACACGTCTTTTGACCTAACCCTAACCCTAACTTACTATACATTTTAAAATATAATACATTATCTGGTGGCCGGTACTACCTGCACCATATTACAATAGACCTTGAGACAGAAAAGGCCTGACATGTCAAAAGAATAAGACAAGAAAGATGGAGTGGAAGAATTGGCCTTGAGAAGAGAGTCAGGAAGGAGAAAGAAGAAATTAGATCCCCCAGGGATCGAGGCTACATGTCTCATAAATGTGAAAGTGGTCCTTGTTGCAGTTATCCATCTTTTGACAACCTTTATTACTGTCCTGAAAGTGATCGGTCAGCATTGGGATCTGAGACACGGGTCACATGAAGATTTCAAAAATGTGGGACCCAAAACTCTGATATCCAGGGACTTGCATTCCAAAAGAGTAAAAGAATACAAAATATGATGTCGGGCTAAATTCTCCCAGATCTAGAGAACTTTATTGACTTATATTTTTTCCCAAGCCTCTAACACTTGGCTAATGCTCTCTTCATCTATGATCCAGATGCTATCCCATCTGCTATGAATAGCCTCTATTGCATCCTCAACCTCTCTAGCCCTGCTCCAAAATTCATTCACCATCTTAATGGTGTCATGCGACTGAATCATGGTCTTTGAAAACTAGGACAACTTGCCTTGATCAAAATATCTACCTAGTGGATATAGGGATTCCATCCTTTCATTGAACTTGCCAAGGACATAATCATCTGGGGTGCATGTTCTGGTGGTGAGGCAATCAACTTGTGAATCCCCAACCATGAATGCCTGGAATAAGCCCAAGGGATATCAAGCACCTGTTAGCTTTTCCTTTAAGGTCTTAACCAATTCCTTGCAAGCCTCAATTTTGAAGGAAAGTCTAGAGTACTAGACCTAGAGAGAATCATATGATTCTTCTCCCAAAATGCTGGACTCTGTGGCAACCTCTTCGCCAATGTTGCGGATTCCTTCCAACATGGCTTTCTATTTCTCATATTTTTCTAAGTCTTGCTCCCATATCTGAGCGGAGCTTCTTGCATGTCTAACGGCGAGATCTACCCTATAAAAGCCTAGGAAGGATGCAGCAAAAAATTCTCTCATCATCATTATTTTCTCGACTGCCCACCGGTCTACTGCTTGTGCCTTTTTCTTCATCATGCGCAGTGAGTCCATGTCACCCTGTGCAAGCAGCAATCTGGAAGAAGGGGTTCTAGGGTGAACTTTAGCCAAGGGTCATGTTAGTTCTACTAGAAGTGCGAGGATATTGGTGTTCATCTCTCTTTCCTCTTACAGCTTCTAGGCCTATTTTGCATACTGGGCCTCTATAGCCTTGGTAGCCTCTTTTAGCAAGTTCAATTCCCCTTGCTTGTCTCTTTTCCCTAGCTTGACCTCTGTTATATTATAGTCTTCAGGCCTTGTGGCCAGTGTATCTGTATTTTCCAAGGGTGTTGTGATGACCACAATGGTGCTGCCTATTGGGTTAGTCTGGAGAGTATCGACCACTCATGCCCTTTTGGGCTTCTTTGTCTCAGCATTCTTGGCCATTATCTCGGCCAGTGATAGAGCAATGCCCGTAGTCACCGCAGGATATTTTCTTATCTTGGTTTCTATAGCCATTGTGGTAGTTGGGGTGGCCTAGATACCAGTTCATGTTCATTAAGATCCATTTCTAAATCCAGTGGTGCATTCCCTGAGTCTACGTTATCCTTGGTCTATTTTTCCTACTCCTGTTCTGGTTCCTTTCTTGCTTCCTATTCTTTTTCAATTTCTTGTTCTCTGGAATCCTTGATATTTTATGCAGTGCTAGTGTCCTCTACAAAATCACCCAGAATCTTTTCTTTGATCTCAATTTCTATATTCTCAAGGACTTCATCTTCCCTAGTGGTATCAGCAGCCTCTTCATTTTCCTCTTCTAGGACCTCTTGGTCCATTGGTTGCTATTGTTCTTGGCGCTTATTAGCCTCATCTTATACAGTACTTTCTTCCTTTGTTGGGACATCTTTTGGAGGTGGGTGAGGTTGCTGGCCAAACTTTTGCAAGGCAAAAATTGTTACGACTTCACCAAAAGTGCTTTAGGGCACTTGGTCACCCAAAGTTCCCAAAGGCACCTAGAGTGTGATGGTCAGAGGTACGGTTGTTCCCTAGGGTCCGGGTTCTCCTTCCATCAGTGGCTCAAGTTTAGGTTGCCTTGGCAAATCTATAGTCCCTTGGACTGGTATCTTTTCCTATTCATGCCCTATTTAGGTTTCTCCCTAAGCCTCTTGCTCTGATGCATCTTCTTCTTTGGGAATTTTCTTCTCTGCACGGGCCTCTTCTTTATCTTGAGCCTTAATTTCCTTTACTATTGTATTAACACCTTGTCAGATCTCTAGAAGTTCCTCCATCGAGAATGTGTCATGAAAATCATCATGCAGTAGAGAGGATTCTGAGATATCTTCAAGTTTGGGAGAATCCAAACTTACATCCACCAGGGGCTCCTCGGGCATACCAGGGATAGCACTTGGTGCGAGGGGTTATAGCTGTTTTCTTTTTCCTAGTTAGAGAAGCCCCGGTGTCTAGAATGCTAGAAGACTCTAACTCAAAAAAATTCTACCTATTCATCATCGCTACCAACAAAGGGTTTCCCATTGAGTGAATAGCTTCCATTGGGGTGATTGGGAGACTGACAGCCACCTACATGCTGATTTGTTGACTTGCCAATTTTTTTGCCTCCATTTGATCATGTAGCTTTGCCATTAGAAGTGTGGGAATCTAAGGGGATGCCTTGGGCACTGGGACTCCCTCCTTTTCTTTTTCTTTGCTCACGCTCACTTCAGCAGGTGCGGCAGGCGAAGAAGGTTTAGCGTCAGCTGAAGAAGGGATGGTCTTCTTGACCGCTTCTTTATTGCAGGTGCTTTTGGGGCACACCCAGGAAAAATACTTGTGACTTACTTCCAGGATGGGGTGGCATACCCCATCAATCATCAAATTCTCTGGAGTGGCCCAATCCACTAGAGGGAAGTCTAATTTGTCTAACCCTTGTACCTTGTACACTGGATCTTCCAGTGGTCTACCATCATTGAAACCCTTTGGGAAAGTCCAAAGTTCTAGGACCTCCATGAGCCCTTTTCTCATTCTTGTATGTTTTCAGGCCCTGAGATCAAAGATATCCTAGCAATCTACCCAGAAGTCTTCAATTTCCTCTTCCTGCAGGGGGACACCCTAGGTAGTGTGACAACAATCTTGCCGTGGGGATCATAATTCTTCTAGGTGTGGTTGAATTCAACTAGCCCCAATCCTTTTAACTCATTATCTTCCTCTCGGGCCATGGTGAGGCTACATGTTTAATCCCCACAAGAAAAGGGGAATGGGACATTGACGACCTTCTTCAATGTGAAGAAGGCATGCAGATCTATCATCTGCCTGCAGAATTCTAAAAGAATAATCCTATCCCCGCAATACCGGGGAAGGAGGTAGGGCTTCCTGTTGAAGAATATCACCCTAATGTATGTATGGTGTCTGAATTGAATAAAATATTGGCCATAAGAAATAACCAGTGTCATTGCCACCTGTGAGAGGTAGTACCTGGAATCTTGGGTAAGTGTAAGAAAGTTGTGGTAAATGAAGGTGTCATTTACCAGGCAGAAATTCTTGAAGCTAACCTCCCACTACAATTAGGGATAATGATCCCAAGGTGTGACTTATCCCAGACCATTCCTGAGCTCTCCAATTGTTCCTAGGCCTTGAAAAGTTGGCCTTTCCTATGCCAATGCCCACAGCACATATGAAGTCATATAGAATTGTGAATTCTGGGAAATGGTCTTCATCTGTGTATCTATATGATTTGATATAATTGTCACCCAATTGAAAGTCTTGTTGTGTGTTTTTATGCAGTATAAGAAAATATACATCCATGCTGAGAATTCTTGGGTGTGGGGCCATCCAAAGATTCTGCAAAAAAATATTATGCCCGCTTGAATGGGCTCATTGAAATTCCCGTGTGGAATTTCTAATTTCATCCTTTTATATTCTTTCTTTGGAGACTTCAACCAATGATTGTTGAGGTGTTGTCAGGAAATGATCTCGGCCTCATTGAATTCCTTTAGTGAGTTGGCCCTAGTGATGATGGCAAACCCTTTGAACTATGGAATTCCCAACCTGGAAACAAAGGTGGGGGCATCCAATGTGATGATTTTGGTGGGATATTGTAGCGACTAGGGATCTGGAAGCAAGACTGAGTGAGTGGCCAAATTATACAATGCCGCTAGCTATCGGATAAGTTTGGTTTATTGTACCATACATGAAAATTTTGTGGCCTTGATGATGCTGGAGGTAGCTAGGCAAGTGGCTATATTATCCCCCTATTCCTTTAACCTGTAAGTGGTCTTGATTAGACCCCGTAATTCATCCCAACTCTTGGGTTTTGGATCTATTATTTCATGAACTTTGGAGTCTATCTTGGACCCTACAACACCTCCATCTTTTAGATATTTGGAGGTTAAAGGAAGCTCAGCCAACATTCTTTCAATCTTTGATTTTGTGGCTGTCCGAGTAGAGGTGGTTGGTAGTTCCAGACTATCTGGAGGTGCAAAATTGTCAGACATTTTAAATTAGCTTATTAGCAACCTGGAAGACTGGAAAACCATCAAGACATATATAAACATGAATTAAAACTCTGGGAGATTTCTCACCAGCCCACACTTGTCAAACAAATGTTAGCACCTACATCAAAAATTTTGGAGAATCTAAAAATGAACATGGCTTGAGCATTCCAGAGTGTGCGGACATGGTGACAAGGAAAAGCAGGAGGCAAGATCCCGCTGGGAGTCTAGAGTCTAGAAAAACTAGCCATTGTCGATGTGACTAGCAACAAGCCATACTCTGGTCGTCATGCGTTGGCACGTGGGAAAATGGCAGGCGGAGTAAAGGTAGTTATGGCATTTATTAGGACGAGTAGGCTGACACAGGGAAAAATTGAATGCCAAATTGGACACATTTTAAATGCCATACATGGGAAATTAATCCTGCAATTAATGTGACAAGACAGAGAAGAGAGAAAGTTGCCATGGTTTGAACTAGCGAGGTGCCAAGTTCAAACTATGATGACCTTGTCTTGGTGGGCTTGGTCTCGTGAGGAAAAAATACATGACAGCGCAAAGAACTCACAAGCTTTGAGGGATATACACACAATATACACAAAAAGGTACAAGAGGGTTGAGGGATGAAGTGTATAGTGTATACACATAAGATAAAAAAAATATACATCATCTACAACAATATACAGCAAAAATAGAATGTAGAGCAACTACCCTAAAACAAAGAAATAGAGAAAGGGCATAGTATACACTATCCTACATCTAGACAGAGGGTGGACAATCCTCTAGCAGAGTCGACCCACCAACGGGTGGTAGACCAAACAGTAAGAAATGCAAAGATAGAAACAAAATAAAGCAAAGCCGAAATGAATAGAAATGAAAACAAAACAAGCCAACACAAAAATAAAATAGAGAGTGAAGGCAAGAATCAAAAACACCAACCTGGAATCAAAGAACGGTGAAGAGAAGAAGCACTAAGACTGCTCTGCAATAGTTTCAACCTCCAATGCCAAGAATAGATACCAAAGATTGAATCATCATTGTCCACTAAGCTCAGAGAAACTCGTACTCAATTTGCACTCAAATTGCTAATGAATCGCTCTGAAAACTCTAAGTGTTTTTAATCATGGTAACTGTGAATATTACAGGTAAATCTTATTTATACCTGAGGTAAAAAGCAAGTTACCTTCTCTCCACTAACTTTGGAACAAACAAACCTCTAGACTCTGGGCCCAGGGATGTGAATGACAAAAACAAAAACAAAAACAAACCCTCCGGAAAGAAAAACTCAGATAAGGAAACAAAAGAAACAAGGGCAAAGAAAACAAGGCAAGAGCCAAAAGCAAAAAGGGGGACCCAACATTTTGCACACAAAATGTAGGGATGGGTATGCAGGGCATAACAAATAGTGACTATCTAGGATGAATGCCTTAGTGCATTTGAGAACCACAGAATCTCTAGTTAGCAAAACTGAAACAAATCGTTACTCAAAGTATCTTGCTTGCAAGGTGTGAAATGTCTAAGAAAATTTGGCCATGCGTGATTCAATCCATGATCCTTTCATCAGTTGTGAAGTGCATGCTTTGGAAGGAATTCAAGCCAATGACCTCTAGGAGAAATAGAGAAGAGGCACTAAGTACACTAAACCCAAAGTCATCAATTTCACTCATTTCTCCCAGATACCAGAGTCTCATCCCATCTTTTCTTTTGTTATTTTATTCTCTTCTAGGTGGGAATGCGGTACTTCTTTCACCATTAAGCTTAAGCTTAGCTAAATTCAATGGTGGTACTTATTTCACCCCTCCACCCACCTTTATTTGTTGAATGGGGAAGGAAAACTCCAGACCCAGAAAGAATCTTTAAAAGTGCAAACTTGGGTCAATCAACCAGTGCGACCGATCTACTCCCGGTGGGTCCAATTACTTATTCCTTTAAAATTTTGATTTAACTAATTGCAAGACTTCTGGGGATAAATCTAATGAAGAGTCTTCATAATTTACCACCAAACTTGCAAAATAACTCTAGAGACCAGACCAATTCCACCATTCTAACAATAGATTCAAAGTTCACCGGCATGCCAAAGGCACCATCCCAGAGACTAGATGGTATGCGAAGCATACCAGCCTACGAAAGGGGAGAAAAACACTAGAAACCCAGAAAAGAAAATTAAAGAAACAAATGCCAAGAAAATAGAAGAAAAGGGGTGGTCCCAGAGGATGGCCAGTCAAACTATTTACAAGGCAAGGCACCCCCAAATGGGGACATCCAGAAAGAAATATTTATAAGCAAGAAGATTTACATAAAATACAACTCTAGGAAAACCTGCCTTATTCAAAGTAATGTTTGAGAAACTGTCCATTGATAGGCAATGGGATGGGTTCTCCGGTCATGGTATTAATGTGATAGGTATTTTCCCCGCAGATCTCTGAGATCAAGTATGGTCATAGCCAGAGCCGTTGGAATTTAGTGTGCTTTCCTTTCTTTTCTCGGGCTTTATCCCACAAAAGGACCAAGTCTGAAATCTGAAAGGCCTTGTATTGGGCTCACCGATTGAACCATCATTTTACCACTACTTGGTGGGGCTATGTCTCATTGTTCTTCCATTCACACCAGATTTAGGAGCTGAACCTCCACAATATTATCCTGGTTGTTGAATTCCTGCATGAATTATAAAACTATAGGATCTGTAAGTAAATCAAGAACACTGGATTCTTGCCATATACCAGATGGAATGGGGATTTTCCCAGGGTGGCCTTAATTTGAATTCAATCTTCCTAGAGGGTGAATCTTAGCTTTTGGTGCCAATCCTGGGGATTCTGTTCTAACAGGTGTTTGATCACTTCAAGCAAATTTTTGTTTGTTGATTCAGAAACACCATTCCCCTGGGGGTAATAGTTACTGGAGAACTTCAGAGTGATCTTCTAGTCATAGGTCCATTTGAGTAGTTGTGCCAAAGAAAATTTTGGACCATTATCACATACTATAGAGAAGGGCATTCTGAAACTTGTGACGATGTTTTCTTCTAGGAATTTGATAACCACATCTGCCATCTTATTTTTGCAAGGTATGGCTTCAAACCACCAAGAGCAGTAATCGGTTGCGGTTAGGATATATTAGTGGTTGGAAGATGAGTTGGGGTTGATTTTCTAGATAAATTCAAATGCCCATTGGGTGAAAGGTCTAGCTTCGAACACCGGCTTCAAAGGCATAGCCAGGTTACGCTCATGATGTGTCACAGTTTGGAAAGTATGGCACTTTTGGACATGAGTGTAGACATCTTTACATATGTAGGGCCAATAGTATTCATCCCAAAGGATTTGATGGGTGGTGGTGTCAGCTGAGCCATGCCCGGTCCCAAACTACCTGTCGAATTCTTCAATCATTTTCATAGCTTGGTCCCTATCGATGCATCGAAGGTACACCCCTGCATAATTCTTGCGGTAAAGTGTAGATTTTTTTATCATAAAATGGGTCATCCATAAGATGCAACATTTGTTGGGAGACAACCCCTCCAAACATCTATTATTTAACAATAAGTACACCAAATGAGTGTACCATGGGTCTCGAGTGATAGACTCCACTATGTATGTTTGATATTCTATGTGGGGAGTCTCTTTTGCCATCACTTAACTTAGTCCCTGGCCTCAGACTATCTTCATGGGTTGCATTTCTAAATTGTATTCCTAGAGGATGGCCATCCATTTCCCCCATCTTTTACCCAATTCACTCTGCATCAGCAGAGATTTTACAGCTTGGTCTAGGATGATAGCATGCACCTTGCTTTGGAGAATGTAATGCCAGAATTTCTTCACAGTGTGAACAAGAGAAAAGGCCTACTTTTCCAATGATGAATACCAGAATTTTGTGTTCTTGAAGGGGGAGCTCATAAAATCTATTGGTCATTCTTCCCCTTTGACCTTTTGGGTCAATACTACCACGGTGGAATGCGGAAAAGCAAAGGAGTAAATGTAAAATGGGAGGGAGTAGTCTGGACTAGCCAAGACTAGTGCCTTTGTTATAATCTATTTAATCTGGGCGAACACCCATTTTACTTCAGGACTCTGCTCAATTTTGGTGTCTTTCTTCATCATCTCATTGAGTGGCTTCATGATTTCGGTGAATCTAGTGATGAACCACTGAACAAAGTTGATCTTTCCAAAGAAATATTGCATCTCTTTCTTGCTATCGGGCATTTGTAGATTTAGCATCACTTCAACTCTCTCTGGGTCAATGGATATGCCCTTCTCAAAGATGATATGCCTGAGCAACTTCCCTTCAGTGACTTTGAATATGCACTTCTTGGGGTTGGTGACATCTCTCACAGATCTGGGTGAGGTGGGAAGAATGTTCATGCCTATCCTAGGAAAAGACAATCAAATCATCCATGTAGATGATTATGCACCGGTTCACAAGGCCCTCAAATGCAATGTCCATGGCCTTCTAAAATGTGGCCCCTACGTTAATCAAGCCAAAAGGAATCCTTCGATATGAAAACATCCCACACTTAGTGGTGAATGATGTTTTATCTCTATCTTCATACTTAACCATGACTTGGTTATAGCTAGAGTATCCATCCAAGAAAGACATCATTTGGGATCCATTCACTATCTGCAACACCTCATCCAACGAGGGAAGAGAGTGATTATCTTTCTTGGAGGCTCTATTCAAATTTTAGAAATCCATGCAAAGGAAAATTTCACCACTCTTCTTTCTCATAGGGATTAAGTTGGAAACCCATGTAATATGTCATATTGGAAAGATTATCCAGGCTGACAATAGTTTTTCTACCTCTTGACCAATCAGAGGCTCAGTCAGTGGGTTGACTGGTCATTACTTTTGCTGGAAAGGCTTAGCATCAGGTTTTAGTGGGATGGTATGAGTCATAATGGATGTGTCGTATGTCTTCAAATCCTCATACCCCCACACGATCATGTCTATGTATTCTCAGAGAACCATGAGAATATTCTCCTTCTCCTTAAGGGAGTAGGAGGTACCAATGTGTATCATCATTTTTTCACTGGGCTGGCCGATGTTCACTTTCTCAAATTTTCCTCCCTCAGAGGAGGATGATATCTTTTCCTGGCCCTGAGGGTCCGAGTTGAAAATTTGTTCAAGCATGAACATCCCCTTTGGGATAGTGTTGGTAGGTAGGTCCATCATGCCATCATCTTCATCACCCTGCCTAGTGTCATCATGGTCTTGTTCCTCCACTTTTTGGTCTTTGAAAACACCAACATTGGAAATAAAGGCCAGGATATGTTGATCATCCTCAAAAACTTGAAAGTGGGTGACATTATTTTGAATGGATGAGGTGGGGATCATCTCAACAAAAAATCTCCAGAGTCGTGAGCCAGCCATGGGCTTAAGTGTGCTGGCAGAAACAACAAGGGCATCTGGGACATAGTTCTGTCACTGGGGAATAAGATTAATGTTGAAGGCATCAAAATCTTCAATAAGGCTCCATACCCAATTGCATTATGTAGCCAGCCTCTTATCATGACATGTGTACTGACTACGGACTTCTCTGATAATCAAATCTGAATCACCCAAGGTCTAGAGGTGAGTGATTCCTTTCCTTAATGAAAATAGGAGTCCAAGGACCAAGGCCTCGTACTCTATGACATTGTTTGTGTAGTTGAACAGTAGCATGTAGGATGTGAGGAAGGATTTCCCTCATAGGTTGAGTAATTCTACTCTGGCCCCACAGCCTTGTTTGGATCAGGACCCATCGAACTTAAGGGTCCACAAATCATTGCTTGTTGTCTGGAGCTAAGGAGATGGAGTAGTCTTTGGATTTTTTTGGAAGACTTGGGAGGAGTTTCATCCTGCACTGATGGTGCATGGGTGAGGTCTACCTCTAGAGGGGTTTGGGGTTGAGATCCCAAGAGTAATGGCAATGAAGAAGTGCTTCCAGTAGGGTTAATGGGCTCCAGGGAATCATGTTCATGCTCTTTGTTCTGGAGGGCGTTAATGTGCCAGGTAGCGATGGAAAGACAAGCTTCACACTCTAGCTCTGAATGCTTCTATAATGCACCCAGCACCAACTACCAGACAAGAGTGTAGCGGGGGTTGATGTGGCACCCTGAGAGTTAACCTCAACCCTCAACTTTTCTTCTAGGTCTTGGGTTCTCTGTAGAACTATGGGATCCTCTCCTAGGGTGAAATTGAATGTTAATATTTTGAGGGGTTGGTACACCCCAGGGGAAGTCTCAAAGAATAAGACCTCGTTAACCCTCCTGACTTTGGTATGGGCCTACTTCATCTGGGGCTCAATTTCAACCTGGATCTTGTTTGATTCTCCTTCCTAGGGGAGCCATAAGTGGGAGAAGTCGGTCGAAAAGTATCTGTTCAGGGACTTAGACCAATTTTGACTTAATAACATCCCATAAGTCTCTGGGATGTCCACCACTTGAATATCGATTATGATGGCTATTTTGGGATCCTAGATGAGCTATATCTAAAAATTCTTCAATTCACCCACCATTTTAATAGTAGTTTTATCCAACTGGATTACTCCACCATTAGATGGGGTGGGTCAGAATCTGAGCTTCTGGCATATAGATAAGGGCATGATGTTTCCTAAAGCTCCAAAATCTACTAGGTTTTTGTGTATTCTTTTTCCTTGTATGTTCAAGCCTAGTAGGAATGGAAGATCTTCATTATTTCCCTAGAAGATGGCCGCATTGGCATCCTCAAAAGAGACAGTCTTGAGTGGGTGGGTGACAGCTTCTGAGTTTCCCAAGAGTTTTAGAAGAGACTTCTTCTACTCAGGATAGTTTAGAAAAACCTCCATCAAGGTCATGGAGGTGGTGGTTTTTTCTAACTCCTTCGTGATGTCAAACCTTCCTCCCGAGAATTAGTGGCTTCCCTCGGCTAGGTCCTTGGCTTGGTTAGAGCTAGAACCTTTTAGAGGGACAGGTTGGTTAGTTGCACTATCCCAAGGAGGAGTGTGTGCAGGAGGTGTTGGCATGTAAATTGGTCCTTTACCAGCTTGGCTCTGAGTGTTGTAAGGAGCACGTGGGTTGGTGAAGGCATTGGACTCAAAGGCCGGAATCGACTCATCAAAAAATCCTTGTAGTTTAGATTCTTCTTCATCTTCTCTGGCATATCCAAAGAAGATGATCTCATAGGTGAATGCACCATGATTTAGCTCTTGCACAGGAGGTTCTAGGGGAGTAGGATTAGACGATTATTGCCTGTCCATCTGGGAAATCATGATGACCTTCTCCAGGGTGGCACATTTTACTTTGTTGTGGGAGCCTGTGTCATGCAATCTACACCAATTGGTCATGGGTTGGAAGTCTATGACTGGCATGAAATGGGATGGTCCAATGCCATTCTGATTGGCATTTTGGTTCAAAGGTGGACCTTCGGTGTTTGCATTGTTGTTCCATTGTTGTTGGTTGGGCCAAGGCCCATTGTTGAAATTTCTTCCCCCGGCTTTGTTGTTTTATTGGCCAGAGAAAATATTCCCTCTCTGGGAATTAGAATTCTGGGGTGCGTAGGACCCTGCCTTCAGTTTACCCATGTCCATAGTTAGGGTAGATAGCATTCGCCGAAGGGATTCAACCTCGGCGGTCAACTGAGTGTTTGCATCAAAATGTGACAGTTGTTGTTGTTGGTTCCTTGGGAAGGCAGCAGCATTTGCTAGAGTCAAGGGTGGTATTCCTCTAGCTGTGGATGACTAAAAGAAGAGCACTCTAGATGGTTGTGTCTGTGGTTGTTGTGTTTGTTGTGGCTGGTTCCAAGGGAAATATTCCAGACCCGGTATTGTCTGAGTCTGTGATGGATATATGTACTGGGCCTACTGGTCTATTGGTGATGGTGGGGGAGTCATGGCCATCACGAGGGCACCCATTGCTAGATTGGGGTTATATCCCCTAGTGTAAGGATTTTTGTTGGGGATCATGTTAAATGGTGTGCTCTAGCCAATCCCACCCGGGGATTTGTTGAGGCTGTGAGATACCTCTAAGGCTAGGTTGTAGAGTTTTGCCAAAGTATCCCGGTCACTTGAGATGGTAGTTCTCCAAAGGAGATTGGAAATGAAGGGAACTATGCATTGAGATAGGTCTATATGGTCACTTATGTGAATGAGATGAAGGGAACTATGCACCTCTTCAGGGTGCATTGGAACCAATGATTGAATGTTGTGAGGGGTTGGTTCCTTCCTGATGGAAATAAACTGGCTATGGGACAAAGCCAAGTCCATGTGTACATGGAAGGAAACCAGGAAGGTGTCTTCTATGTCCTGCCAACTATTGATGGAGTTGACAAGAAGATTAAGGTACCATTTCAATTCATTCTGTCCTAGGAAAAGAGGGAACATCTGGGTCACAATGTCTTGATGTTGGATCTAGTGTCAGTTCATGGCATCTTTTTATTCCTACAGATGCTCTTCTATGGTTCATGAGCCTAAGTTCTCATATTGGGGACAAATCTTTTTGGGGTGCGGGGCAAAATCGTTGGCTGCACCCACAAAGGTTACCATTTGGGACCCTGTATTTCCAAAATAAGCAGCCATTAGGGGAGTTGGATTTTGATTAGGTTGAGCATTAATCCCCAGGATTGTCTGGGGGGCTTGGGTATTATGTGGTATGCTTGATCCCTAGGTAATGGTGGCTAGTTTAATTTTTGGGGTCCATTTCTTTCGAGCAGGGGGCTCAAGTTCCACAAACCCTCTGAGATTGGGGGATGATCTAAGGACTCTTTCAAATCTCACTGAGGAGAAAGACCCAATCCCAAAAAAGGCTTGACTACTAAAACTATGGCTTGGGGAACCCTCAGGCGATATAAAATCTGAATCCTGAGAGGGGGATGAGTTCATGCCCTCCTTCTAGCACTAGTTTCTATTAATAGGACTTTGTGACCGGGTTCACCAACAGATGTAAGTTATCAATGGGTACCGGGGTACTGGCCAACTTTGCCTATAAAGTTTGTCTGGGGAAATGAGATTCCCTACGCCTCAAGGAACATGAGAGTTGGGTCTCAATAATGCAGGGCTCAGTTGGGAGATGTGACTATTTTTTGAGGGGGGATAGATGGTTATTTTCAACTCATCAACTCTAGGGATTCAGGTAAATGGGGTTTCCTCCAAGCATGTTTTCACTTAAGAAATAAACTTAAAATAATGGTGCAGAGTTAGAATTATTTTATCTACCCATAGTTATGCTAAACATTCAAAACATCGACAATGCTCTAACACACTACACTAAATACCAAAGAAATATACAACCATCATCTTATATTTTTTCAGTAGCAAAGAAAGGAGGTTGTTAATCTACTTCAAGCATTAGACCAAAGGACATGAAGAACATAAAGCATAAAATACCATCAACCCAAAAGATAGAGTGCCAACAACATCATTGAGAGAACCCTTCCTTCTTCATTAACATCCTTCCAGCAAGCACTAGTGCATGGTAAAATGATAACTCCCAGGGAGTATTTAACTACTGAAATCTTAAAACTATGGAGCATTGAGCTTTGCAACTAGGAAATGAGAAAACTACTTTGCTATTAACTATGGACTACAAAATCATCAATTTTGCTGACCCTTGGAATGAAGTTGGACTTATTATTTATACACATCTTTTGACCTAACCCTAACCCTAACTTACTGTACATTTTACAATATAATATATTATTCGGTGGCTGATACTACCTACACCACATTAAAAGAGACCTTGAGATGAAAAAGCCCTTACATGTTAGAAGAATAAGACAAGAAAGATGGAGTGGAAGAATCAGCCTCAAGAAGAGAGCTAGCAAGGAGAAAGAAGAAATCTGATCCCCTGGGGATCAAGGCTACATGTCTCATAAATGGGAAAGCGGTGCCCTATCTCTGATGGGCCAGGTGTAACTTTGAAATGGTACCTTGGGAAGACCATCTATCAGAAACCTCCCATCAAGCTGACATGCCTTATTGTAGTTATCCATCTTCTAACAACCTTTATTACTATCCTAAAAGTGACCAGTCGGCATTGGGATCTCAGACATGGGTCACGTGAAGAATTCAAAAATGTGGGACCTAGAACTCCGAGAGCCAGGGACTTGCATTCCAAAAGAGTAAAGAATACAAAATATGATGTCAGGCTAAATTCTCCCAGATCTGGAGAACTTTATTGACTTATATTTTTTCCCAAGCCTCTAACACTTGGCTAATGCTCTCTTCATCTATGCTCCAGATGATATCCCATCTAATACAGATAGCCTCCATTGCATCCTCAACCTCTCTGACCCTGCTCCAAAATTCATTCACCATCTTAATGGCGTCGTGCGACTGAATCATGGTCTTTGACAACCGAGACAACCTACCTTGGTCAAAATCTCCACCCAACGGATACAGGGATTCCATCCTTTCATTGAACTTGTTGAGGACATAATCCTCTAGGGTACATGTACCGGTGGTGAGGGGATCAACTTGTGAAACCCCAACCATGAATGCCTGGAATAAGCTAAAGGGATATTGGGTACCTAATAGCTTTTCCTTTAAGGTCTTAACCAGTTTCTTGTAAGCCTCAATTTTGAGGGAAAGTCTAGAGTACTAGACCTGGAGGGAATCATATGATTCTTCTCCCAAAATGTCAGACTCTATGGCAACCTCTTCGCTAATAGTGTGGATTTCTTCCAACCTGGCTTTTCATTTCTTGTATTTTTCTAAGTCTTGCTCCCATATCTGAGCGGAGATTCTTGCATGTCCAAGGGAAAGATCTACCATATAAAAGTCTAGGAGGGACGCCACCAAAAATTCCCTCATCACCATTATTTGCTCAGCTGCCCACCCATCTACTGCTTGCACCTTTTTCTTCATCATGCGTAGTGGGTCCACGTTGTCATGTGCAAGCGGCAATCTGAAAGAAGGGGTTTCAGGGTGAACTTTGGCCAAGGGTCGCATTAGTTCTGCTAGAAGTGTGAGGAGATTGGTGTTCATCTCTCTTTCCTCTTGCAACTTCTGGCCTTGTTTTGCATACCGGGCCTCTATAGCCTCGGTAGCCTCTTTCAGCAAGTTCAATTCCCCTTTCTTGTCTCTTTTCCCAAGCTCAACCTCTGTTATATTATAGTCATTAGGCCTTGCAACCACTCTATCTATATTTGTTGGGGGTGTTGCAATGACCGCAATGGTGCTGCCTACTGGGTTGGTTTAGAGAGTATGGACCACCCGTGCCCTTTTGGGCTTCTTTGTGTTGGCATTCTTGGTCATCATCTCGGCCAGTGATAGAGCAGCACCCATAGTCTCCACTGGAGCTTTTCTTTTCTTGGTTTCTACCAGCCATTGGGGTGGCTGGAGTGGCCTAGCTGCCAATTCTTGTTCATTAAGATCCATTTCTAAATTTGGTAGTGCATTCACTGAGTCTACATTATCCTCAAGCTCTTTTTCCTGCTCCTATTTTGGTTCTTTTCTTGCTTCCTGTTCTCTTTTGATTTCTTATTCTCTGGAATCCTTGATATTTTCTATCGTGTTGGCATCCTCTACAAAATCACCTAGATTCTTTTCTTTGGTCTCAATTTCTGTATTCTTAGGGAATTCATCTTCCCTAGTGGTATCAGCAGCCTCTTCATTTACTTCTTTAGGGACCTCCTGGTCCATTGGTTGTTGCTGGTCTTGGGCCTTATTGGCCTCATCTTCTATAGTACTTTCTTCCTCCATTGGGACATCTTCCGAAAGTGGGTGAGGTCACTGGCAAAAGTTTAGCAAGGTGGCAGTTGTTACAACTTCACTGAAAGTTCTTTGGGGCACTTGGTCACCCAAAGTTCCCAAAGGCACCTGGAGTGTGATGGTTGGAGGTACGATTGTTACCTGGGGTCTGTGTTCTCCTTCCATCAGTGGCTCAAGTGTAGGTTACCTTGAAAAAATTTTGGTTCCTTGGACCGGTATCTTTTCCTGTTCATGCCCTAGTTGGGTTTCTCCCTAAGCCTCTTTCTCTAATGCATCTTCTTCTTCAGGAATTTTCTTCTTTGCAGGGCCTCTTCTTTATCTTTAGCCTCAATTTCCTTTACTGAAGTATTAAAATCTTGTCAGATCTCCAGAAGCTCCTCCGCCAAGAATGTGTCATCAAAATCATCATGCGGCGGAGAGGAGTCCAAGATATCCTCAAGTTCTGGAGAGTCCAAACTTACATCCACTGGGGGCTTCTCGGGCATACCAAGGGCGGCACTTGGTGTAGGGGTCATATCTATTTTCTTTTTCCTTGTTAGAGAAGCCCCGGTGTCTAGAATTCTGGAAGACTCTACCTCAGCAAAAGTCTTCCTATTCACCATCGCTGCTAATGAAGGGGATCCTGTTGAGTGAGTAGTTTCCATTGGGGTGATTAGGAGACTGGAAGCCACCTGCATGCTGATTTGTTGACTGGCCAATTTTTTCACCTCTATTTGATCATGTAGCTTTGCCATTAGAAGTGTGGGAATCTGAGGGGATGCCTTGGGCACTGGGACTCCCTTATTTTCTTTTCCTTTTCTCACACTCACTTCAATGGGCCTGGCGAATGAAGAAGATCTGGCGCTGGCTAAAGAAGGCATGGTCTTCTAGAATGCTACTTTCTTGCGGGTGCTTTTGGGGCACACCTAGGAAAAATACTTGTGACTTGCTTCTACGATGGGTTGGCATACCCTATCAATCATCAAATTCTCTGGAGTGGCCCAATCCATTGGAGGAAGGTCTAATTTGTCTAACCCTTGTCCCTTGTACATTGGATCTTCCAGCAGTCCGCCGTCATTGAAACCCTTTGGGAAAGTTCAAAGTTATAGCACCTCTATGAGCCCTTTGCTCATTCTTGTATGTTTCCAGGCCCTAAGATCAAAGCTATCTTGGAAATCTACCTAGAAGTCTTCAATGTCCTCTTCATGTGGGGAGGACGCCCTAGGTAGTGTGACCACAATCTTGCCATGTGGATCATAATTCTTTCGGGCGAGGTTGAATTCAACCAGCCTCAATCCTTTTAACTCATTATCTGCCTCCTGGGCCATGGTAAGGCTTCATGTGTAATCCCTGCAAGATAATGGAAATGGGACATTGATGACCTTCTTCAATGTGAAGAAGGCATGTAGATCCATCATCTACCCGCAGAATTCTAAAAGAATAATCCTATCCCCGCAATACCGAGGAAGGAGGTAGGGCTTCCTGTTGAAGCCTGTTACCTTGATGTATGTATGGTGTCTAAATTGAATAAAACATTGGCCATAAGAATTGACCAGTGTCATTACCGCCTGTGAGAGGCAGTACCCAAAATCTAGGGTAAGTGTAAGAATGTTGTTGTAAATGAAGGCATCATTTACCCGACAGAAATTCTCGAAGCTGAGCTCCCACTATAATTGGGAATAATGATCCCAAGGTGTGACCTGTCTTGGACCATTCCCAAGCTCTCAAATTGTTGCTAGGCCTTGAAAATTCAGCCTTTGTTATGCCAATGCCCACAGCACATATGAAGTCATATAGAATTGTGAATTATGGGTGATGGTCTTCATCTATGTATCTACATGATTTGATATAATTGCCACCTATTTGAAAGTCTTGGTGGGTGTTGCTATGCAGTATAAGAAATAATATATCCACGCTGAGAATAATCGGGTGTGGAACCACCCAAAAATTTTGCACAAAAATATTATGCCTGCTTGAATGGGCTCCTTGAAATCCATGCATGGAATTTCCATTTTCATCCTTTTAAAGTCTCACTTTGGAGACTTCAACTAATGATTGTTGAGGTGTTGCCGGGAAATGATCTTGGCCTCACCAAATTCCTTTAGTGAGCTGGCCCTGGTGATGACGATGGACCCTTTGAACTATGGAATTCCCAACCTGGAAATAAAGGTGGGGGCATCCAATGTGATGATTGTGGTGGGATATTACAGCGGCTGGAGATCTGGAAGCAAGACTAAGTAAGTGGTCAGATTATACAATGTCGCTAGCTTCCAAATAAGTTCAGGTGATTGTACCTCACATGGAAAGTTTGTGGCCTTGATGATGCCAGAGGTAGCTAGGCAAGTGGCTATCTTATCCCCCTATTCCTTTAACTTGTAAGTGGTTTGGATTAGACCTTGTAATTCAGCCCAACTCTCGGGGTTCAAATCTATTATTTCATGAACTTTGGAGTCTATCTTGGACCCTGCAACACCTCCATCTTTCAGATCCTTGGAGGTTAAAGGCAACTTGGCCAACATTCTTTCAATCTTTGATTTTGTGGCTGCCCGGGTAGAGGGGGTTGGTAGTTCTAGACTATCTAGAGGTGCAAAATCATCAGACATTTTGAATTACCTTAACAGCAACCTGCAAGACCAAAAAATTGTTAGGACATATATAAACACAAATTAAAACTCTGGAATATTTCTCACCAGCCTGCACCTATCAGACAAACGTTAGCACCTACATCAAGAGTTCCAGAGTATCTAAAAATGAACATGGCTTGAGCATTCTTGAGTCTACAGACATGGTGACAAGGAAAAGAAAGAGGCAAGATCCTACTAGGAGTCTAGAGTTTTAACAAAGTAGCCATTGCCGATGTGACTGGCAATAAGCCATACTATGGTCATCATGTGTTGGCACGTGGGAAAATGGCAGGTGAAGTAAAGGTAGTTATGGCATTGATTTGGACAAGTGGGCCCACACAAGGAAAAATTGAATGCTAGATTAGACACATTTTATATGCCGTACGTGGGAAATTAATCTTGCCATTAATGTGATGAGACAAAGGAGAGAGAAAGTTGCCATGGTTTGAACCAGCGAGGTGCCAAGTTTGAACTGTGATGACTTTGTCTCAGCGGGCTTGATCTCGTGAGGCAAAAATACATGACATCATGAAGAACTCACTAGCTTTGAGGGATATACACACAATATACATTAAAAAAGTACATGAGGGCTGAGGGCTAAAGTGTATACACATAAGATATAGAAAATATATATCATCTACAATAATATATAGCAAAAAGGAATGCAGAGCAACTACCCTAAAATAAAAAAGAATAGAGAAAGGGCATAGTATACACTATCCTACATCTACATGAAGGGCAGACAACCCTCTGGCAGAGCCAACCCACCAACGAGTGTCAAACCAAACAGCAAGAAACACAAAGACAAAAACAAAACAAACAAAATCTGAAACAAACAAAAATGAAAACAAAACAAATCAACATGAAACAAAAATAGAGAGTGAAGGAAAGAACCAGAAACACCAACCTAGAATCAAAGAATGACAAAGAGAAGAAGCACTAAGACCACTCTACAACAGTTTTGACCTCCAATTCCAAGAAAAACTATGGAAGATCAAATTGTCATTGTCCACTAAGCTCAGAGAAACTCGTACTCAATTTGCACTCAAATCACCAATGAATCACTCTGAAAACTCTAAGTGTTTTTAATCATGGTAACTGTGAAAATGACAGGTAAAGCTTATTTATACCCGAGGTAAAAAGAAAGTTACCTTCTCTCCGCTAACTTTGGAACAGATGAAACTTCAAACTCCAGGCCCATGGATTTCAAACAACCATGTCTTCTTATGAGAAGAAGACATCATGACAGAGAATCCCAGAGTCTAGAATCCAGCTTCTAGAAAGGAAACAACCAACTCTGAGACCAGGTCCTAGAGACGTGAATGACAAAAACAAAAACAAAAATAAACCCTCCAGGAAGAAAAACCTGGAGAAGGAAACAAAAGAAACAAGGGCAAAGAAAACAAGGCAAGAGCCAAAAGAAAAAAGGGGGACCCAACATTTTTCACACAAAATGTAGGGACGGGTATGTAGGGTATAACAATAATACATTGGCCATTTCAGCAATGGGCCTTTGACTTGGTTGGACAAATATATCTTAATTCTTCAAATGGACACAAGTTCATCATTACGGCCATTGAGTATTTCATGAAGTGGGTTGAGGTCATGCCGCTAATAAAAGCCATTGGCAAATAGGTGGCTCTAATCATTCTAAACTACATTATCTATAGATATGGGATACCCTCTTTAATTGTAACAGATAGTGGGGGCCAATTTAAAAACCAAGACATTGATGACTTTTGTGAACATTTTCACATTACTCAACATTGCTCCTCAATATATTACCCTCAAGGTAATGGATAGGCTAAAGCATCTAATAAGAATATTCTAAAGATCTTACACAGAACTGTAATTAAGTTTGGTAGAGACTGGCATTTACAACTAAATCTGACACTTTGGGCCTACAGAACAAGCATTAGAACACCAACTGGAACCATGCCATTTGCCCTATTCTATGGCACTGAGGTAGTACTACCTATTGAGGTTGAAATCCTATCTTTGCAGGTATCTTTACAAGGTCTTGTTATTGATGAGCAATACTGCATTGATCAGGTGAATTCTTTAGACCTACTTGATGAGCGCAGGCAACAGGTGTTCAAGCATCTGAAGGTGTACCAAGCATGAATGTCCAAAGGATACAATAAAAAGGTCAAACCATGCCAGTTTCAAGTGGGGGATCTTGTCCTAAAGGAGAATCCTAAGAACTAGCCTAACAGAGAACATAAAAGAAAGTTTGAACATAATTGGTTGGGACCTTATGTTATTGTAGACATCTAAAATAATCCTTATATTAATTTAATTAATATTCCCATAGAATTATAATTAATTTTAATTAACTAATTATATTTGTTATATTCTTCTATTTATTTAATTAAATTTATTTAATTAAATATAATTCACTTTCCTTAGTATTTAAATTTAATTTAAATACTATCCCCTTAATGTATTAAATTTCATTTATATACATTACCCCTCATTAATCCCTTTTAAATAAATTTTTAATTTATTTATTCCCTCACATGATTTAATTCTACTAAACCATAATTAATCTAAATCTAATTTGGATTAAACTAATTTGAACCTAGATCCTACCCTACCTCACATCACTCTCACCAAATAGACCTATTTATTAATTAACTAAGGTTAATTAAGCTAATTTCTTGATTCCTACACCAATTAGTCTTAATTATTTTCTCACACATGTGTCAGCCAATTTCCAAAAATACACTTTTCCAAATAATCCTTATTTGGTTCCAACAAGGTTTCTTACACCTATGATGACACCCTCTTACATTTTCTAAACGTGTCTCATTGGTCCAAAACTCCTACACCTCTTACAAGATCCTTCACATGTGTATTTTAAGTACACTTTGACCCATCACATCCAAAGTTGCTCACACATGTGTGAGAAAAGTGGGCCTCTTGCATGGCTTATGTGTCCCTCATTTGGCACCTATGTGGATGCCACACGAGCTCCACCTCATCCAAGCCCTCTCTCTCCTCCAAAAAATCTATAAACAAAGGGTCTTGCCAAGAGCAAATCATCTCCCTTTTATGCATTGTTATCATGTTAAAATAGCTCTAGAATTTCATAGTTAATGTTTTTCAATCTTAGTTCATTGTTGAATCTAGAAATCACATTTTAGTTTAATGGTAAATGAATCTAGTTCTATTATCTCATGCATATCATTCTAGTTTAGTTGTTTGCATTTTCATTTCAATCATATGGTGAATAGCTTGAGACAAGTTCTTCATACTTGTTCTTGAGCTCTTCATCCCTCATTAGCTTACACTATAGCTTCATCCATCAAAATCATAGTGGGATTATCATATTGTGTTGGGAGATCACACCCACATACATCTCTAAGAGCAAATCAACAAGGCATTGGGTACCCTTGTTTGGCTTATCTGAGGTTGTGGTGAAGGTTCTTGTTTTTAGATTTCACTTAGAATATGCTAACATCTTAAATCTTGTTTCTAATGTCTAACATTAATGTTTGCATGTTTTAGTGTTGTTCTTGGCAGGTATACTTTCCATCACATACATTTTGGCATGCCCGGTGGGACCCACATCCCTATTTTTTAACAATTTTCTCACATTTTTCATGATTCTGGAAACTTTTTACGCAGACCTGACTACGCTCTGATTCCATCATCTGCGTTTCCAGAACATCGTCTGTATTGACTGTCATCTATGATACTTTGTCGTCTGCGCATATAAACTACCGTCTCTACCTGTTGTAAAACAGAATTTAAATAACATGGTTTAAACTATTTTTTATCAAATTTTAAATGTTTTAACTCTCAGGTTTTTGATAGGGATATGTTTTTTAAGAGTTAAATGTTGTCTAAATTGATATTTATGTGTATTAAGTCTTTTTATAACAAGATCTGACTGTCCTTTTATTCTATCATCTATGCAGGTGAATCACCATCCACGTAGATCATCGTCTACATAGATTTCCATCTACGCAGATCGCCGGCTGCATGGTTTTCCTATGGTTTTTCATCTTTTGCAGCATTTCACATTTTAAGGATCAAAAAACTACTAACAGTTTCATTCAGGTTTCCTTGAAATTTTAACAGATTTTTTGGGAATAAACTTGTAGGCTTAATCATTTGTCTTTGAATGTATGTTACTTAAGAAAAAATGAACCTCATCCAATCTTGAATACTTAAGGGAATGAACTTCATCACTCTTGAATGACTTAAGGCAAATCAACACACATTTACAAGCTTTCCTTTTTTCTATGTGGGAAAAGAATTAAACTTACATGTTTTAATCACACTATTGTGTCTTTTGCTTAGGTAGAAAACACATAGTTGCTTTAATTAGGTTCAATTTAGAATGAACTCTTCTTGGTGTGTTTGAAGAAGTGTTTTTCAACACTTCTTTCAAGCTATTTGTCATTAGATAGATCCCTTTAAAATAAATGATGCTATGATTAAACTATAGCTATATCCTCTCCCCTCACCTTCATGGAACTTGGGTGAAGAGAAAGCTTAGCTTAATCAAGCTTCTAGAGAGGCCTGTCTAGAGGGTGTGCTTCCCCTTTAGAGGACGACCTCAAATCAGTAATCCCTTCGGCCAGTATAGAAATAAAGTGTGACTCAAAGGTCCACTTTATCCCTTCAAACTCAGGTGGGTCTTATTCAATGGTAGTCCATACTAATTAAATATCCTCAGCATATTAGCATGGTTGAACTAGAGACTTAAGTGTCTCATGCTGTACAAACTAATTGCGAGGACACCATGAAATATTATTAGCAACTGTAACTTAGTAGCCTACCTAATTTGCCTCTGAACATTGATTTATTATAGTGTAAGGGGAGGGAAGATTCTCCCCCCAAGATTCCCATCATATGTGTCCTAGGGTATTGTGTTGCGAAAAAGATCTTTGTAGCACGGCAACAATACCTGGAAAAAGGAAAAAACATGGGCGCCCTTCTAGGGGTGAGACTGTTGTGTGAGTTGAAGGACTATCAAGCAATGGGCCTATAATATTTCATGCAAAGATGATTCCCTAAGGTAGCTACTGTCTAAACTGTCTTTGTTGTGATAAGCCAAGTGAAAAAATAAGTGGCTTGAAAGAGTCACTTGAACATACACAAACGAAATATTTCAATTTGAATCAAAGTTCCCCAAAGTCACATTTTCTTGTATCCCTCAAGGTTTCTCTGTCCCTTATTGAATTGTTTTAAGACATATGCTTGTTATTTTTCTAGTTTGAGTGTGTTGAAATTGGTTCTTTCCATCAAACAAATTTGTCCAAAATCAAACTAAAGATCAAAATCTGCCTAGAGTTTCAACATACTGCCCTAGCAACAGTCGGTTGTCTCCGCTCTAGAGTCACCATCTATGCAGATTACTATCTACAGAGATCATCATCATGCATATCGCCAGCTACATCTGAGATTGTTGTCTCCGCTTGAAAATAGTGAGCTTCCAAAACTACTGAAAAATCCAAAATTTGGTCTTCTGTAGGACCCTAAAATCATTTGTCTTAGATCATTCAGTTATTCAGTCAAAACTAGATTTTTCATATGACATGAATGGTTCCAAGAAACATAAGAAGGTTAAGATTCCAAAACCTCTGGTCTATCAAGAACAGAAAGAAACTACTCGTAAATCCAAGTAATATCAAAACATTACTACATCTATCAAAGAAGAGATCGAGTATCATGAGAAAGTTGATAAAATCATTTACAACAATAAGATCTACAATTTCATGGCCAAGTATCCTATAAACCATGCTTTTGTTACCATTGAATAATATTATTAAACAACCTTTTTCTTCTAGGATCAATTCTTCAAATTCTTCCATCATCATTCTTCCTTCTCTTGGAGCATTAGATCAAATCATCAAGTCAAACCAATCCTTTTAGGTTGAAAGACCTTAATCAAAGTATTAAAAACCTTCATCCTCAAACAAACACAACATTACTTGTAGACCATGAGTCTGTCTCAAGTGATTTTAATCCCTTAGTGATGTCCCATTTTTCTTGAGATCACAAGTCCATCTTCAAGTAGAACAGGTATCGCTTCAAATCCTTTTGTGTTTGTATCATTACAAGGTTTTGTAATCCTTAGGTTTTGTTCCAAAAACCTTTAAATCAATCCTTAATCAAATCAATCAATCAATCAATCATTAATCAAACATCAATTAATCCAATCCAATCAAATCCAGAATCAAGAGCTTTTCTCCATTTCATTTCAACCTTACACCTCCTTGTCTTCCATTCTTCTAAGTCCACCATTGTATGGTATTCACTCGATCCCAAGCTAGAAACATGAGGTGTGCGACACTTAACACCACTACCTTTGAGGAGAATCCTTTTTCCAATCAATACTTTCAAGGCACTGAGGTACAAGCTGAGGAAGTTCTCTAAGAAACTGAGCTAGTGGAACAAGAAGAAAGACCTACCCAAGTCATTGACTTCATTAGCGATCCATACAATTTAGAAATGGTTGAGAAAGCCATTATGAAAAATAGCAGTGAAATATTCTTGAATCTTGTTTGAAATAGCGTCACAGTACCCACTGACTTTGATGATACACTCCTTACCCAAAACATCACCAAAGCGCTGCTGCTACTACTGCAGCCATGGCTTCTACCTCAAATGCTACATCATCATGTGACACCAGTAAAGGACCTATTAGTGAACCTTCCACATCAGTACCTAAATTAACACATGTGTCAACAACTGCATGTATACCCCAATTGAAACTAGAAAAAATCAACAAATCCTAAGTGCCTTGCCAAACAATACTACACACAATATCACTCAAACAATGACAACTCAAGGAGCAAGTGCTAATGTCAACAACATAGGGCAGATTTCCATGCCCTTGCCTACATCATCTCTATTTCAAACAACATGGATGAAGACATATGCAACCAATACATCTCAAGCCAATCATTATATACCTCCTCCTACTATTGGTATGACCTCCATAGGGTTTTTAACTGCACAGTTTGGAGGAGGAGGAGCTTATGTGCCACCATTTATTCCACATAATACTCTATATTTTTCTCAACAATTCAATGAGCTCAAAAGAATTGTACAAGGTTTACAAAATGGGGGCAAGAAGGAGTTTTCTTTTGAGGAGATTTGTCCCTATCCATTTGACAAGTCTATCACAATGCAACCATTCCCACCAAACTTTGAGATGCCTAAATTTGAGAAATACAAAGGTGAAACATGCCCTCTACAACAGCTCAAAGAGTTTTACATTGCATGTCAAGAAGTTGCACATAATGAGAATTACCTCAAAAGACTCTTCACTGGGAGTCTTGGAGCCACAGCTTTGTAATGGTTCATGGCCCTTCCTTATGGGTCAATCTCTATTTTCTCTGATCTTGCAGAGAAATTTGCTGGACAATATTTGTATAACATTGAGCATCAAGCAACACTCAGTGATTTGTGCAATATTAAACAAAAAAATAGAGAAACCTTTGCTAGTTTCTTACAATGATGGAGACATATCGCAAATCGCATGCTATGGAAAATATGTGATAGTCACTTAATTAACATCTTCACAAAGAATTTAATCTCTGAGATGTCTTTCCAAATGAAAATGGCTTCACCTGACACCTTTGAATCCCTTGTCAAGAAGGGAAAAGACATTGAAGATGGCCTTTTCCAAAGAGGTAGCATCAAACATTATACTCCTTCCAACAATGATAAACTAAAATTCTAGAGTGAAAATAAAGGAGTTGTCAATGATGGAGCGACTGATGCCAAACATGTTCAAACTATTCAAGCATCCAACAATAACAATCAAAACAATTGCAATACCAATCAAAACCAAAATTAACATCGCAAAAACAATCAAAATATGAATTAGAACAATCAGAATCAAAACAACAATCAACAACAACCATGCAATCAGTCTTACTTGTTTCCTCGCAACAATTACAACAACAACAATAACAATAATAATAATAATAATGACAATCGACAATGATGACAATTCACAACATTGGCAGAACCTCTAGATGTGATCTTCAAACAACTTGTGGATCAAGGGATAATAATCTAGCCAAACACTCTATCTTTCGATGAAAATCAACCCAAGCTTGTTTGGTATAGAGATAATGAATATTGTGATTATCATTGCATCAAGGGACATGATACCAAGAAATGCATGAAGCTTAGAAACTTTGTGCAAGATCTCATTGAGGATGGAAAAATTGAAGTTGAAGGTTAGAATGCATCCTCATCTAATGCAAAACTTAAAGTCTATAATTAGCCCTTCCCACCACACAATCAAAACAATGCATCAAACGCAATCCCATATGACTATTCTACCAATACCATCACAGGCCATGATCGAACATGCGAGAGTCTAGAAGAAAACAATATCTTTGGGTTTGACTCTCTTTGTGGCCACATTGAAGAATCTGACACACATGTCAACACCATAATCCTCAAAGCTGTTGATTGTAATGCTACCACACACAGACCCAGAGTCACTGTCCAAGCTGCTAATAAACCTTCTACATCTACAAATCCACCAGCTGCACCATCTACCGCTGCTTGGCCTACCTCATGCTATGACCTATTGGCTAAGTTAGGAAAGACACTTACACATATATCCATTCTAGAGCTCCTAAAAACCTCGCCAATCCACAAAGAAATCCTCGAAGATTCTCTCAATGAATCTTGTGTACCTGAGAAAATGAATGTCGCACAATTTCAAGCTATGATTGGGAACATAGCTACACAAGAGCATCTTGTCTTTATTGATAAGGAATTTTGTGGTCCTAACCTTCATCATAATAAGTCCCTCCATATAGAAGGAAAAATTCAATCCACCAAAATAAAATGAGTCCTTATAGATGGTGGATCTGGCCTGAATTTATGCACATTGAAGATGATTCATAACATTGGTCTTTCTGAGCACCTCCTGGATGTAGACAAGAGAATAACAATAAAGGCTTGTGATGATAGAGAATGAGAAAGCAAGGGTTTGATCAGACTACCCATACAAGTGGGCCCAGCCCTAATTGAAACTATTTGTCATGTGCTAGATCTAGATCTACCTTGTAATATCTTGCTGGGATGACCCTAGATACATGCTATCAAAGGTGTACCCTCTACTTATCATCAATGTCTAAAGTTCCCACATGACGGTAGAGAAATCATAATTCCTAGAGATCCTAAGCCCTTTCGATACTGCAAGATATTGGAAGGCAAACAATCTAACTATTGTCCATTGAATGAGTTTGGCCAATATTCTAATCAAGAAACCCATGTTTCAAACACTCCCTTAGTTCCAAAAAAGACATCAGAAACACCATCTGAGCAATCCAAAGGAAAGGAAAAGGTTACTGAAGACAAGGCTTCTGCATCTGAGACAAAGGCCACCTTTACAGATCAAGGTATGGGAGAATATAAATTTGAAAGTTCTATATGCATTGGACAACTCCCATTTTCTCCAAAGTCTTATGGAAGACCATCACCATTACCCCTCTTTAAAGATAAAGATCTCATGCATTGCAAAACAACCACTTTTGAACATTAGGGTTCTTTATTAGATGAACACATGGAATACAATGTCCTTGATTGTCTCTACAATGATGAAGAAGAGTGACATGTAACTTTCCCCAAAGGAAAGTATCCTAAGGTTACTCCCATTGTTGAAAGCATGGAATATCATGGTACTGGTCTTGGAGCTAATGAAATTGGTAAGAAGAAGATCATAACAACCAATGGCTATCCTAAAGGACATTGATTGGGTTCCATAGAGACCAAGACTAACTTCGCTAAGGATTATTGTTTAGCTGCTTCAGATAAAGACACTGAAGAAGAGTTCTTTGAAGTTCCTTTCCACTATGTTGAAGATAACCTTGACAAAAATAACCATGTCTTTACTATCACCCAAGCCAACCTTTCATGCCCTTGACTTCCCCTCAAAAATCTTGAACTAATTAACTGGGATCAGTAAGATTTACCACCAACTTTGGACATTTGTGATTCGGATGAGGTAGTTTTATCCCTCTTTGGACTTAAGAACCTCTGAGAATATGAACATCAGATCCACTACATAAAGCAAGCCTACTTCAGTAGCCAGGTCAATTCTCTTAGTCACAAAAATGATAATAAAGATAAAAATCAAAAAAATTAAAATATGAAAACATCCCCTGGTGAAAAACTCTCGCAGGCACCTTTGGATGAAGAAAAAGATAAAATAAAGGATGCGTCCTCTAGTGAAAACCTTTATGAGGTGCTACAGGAGGGAGAAGCTAACCTACCATTCATATCATCAGAACTAGAAGTGTCCTCTATGATCATTGGAGACACTATCCCAATCAATTTAGGTACAGAAGAAGATCCACACATCACTTACATTACAGTATCTCTCAGTGATCAAGAAAGGAAAGAAATGAAAACATTCCTTCATAAACATAAGATCAACTTTGCATGGACTTACAAAGATATGCCTAGGCTTGAAACACATATGGTCATCCACCATCTTGCTGTGGATCCCAATGTAAAGATTGTTAAACAAAAACTCTGCAAGATGCATCCACAAGTCACACAGGTCGTCAAAGTAGAGCTTCAAAAGATGTTGGATGCTAAAGTAATAAACCAATAGAGTATCTTGAATGGGTATCCAATATTGTACCAGTAGGAAAACCTACTGGGGGCATTCACATTTGCACTAATTTTAGAGACCTAAACCTTGCATGTCCTAAGGATGATTTTCCACTCTGAAATATTGACATTATAGTGGATTTGACTACTGGACATGAGATGTTGTCCCTCACGGATGGCTTCTTTGGTTACAAGTAGATCAGGATAGCACTAGAAGATTAGCACAAAATAGCATTCACAACACCTTGGGGTACCTTCTGTTATCAAGTGATGCCCTTTGGTCTTAAGAATGCAAGAGCCACTTATCAGCAAGCAATGACTACCATCTTTTATGATATTTTACATGTCATCATGGAATACTATGTAGCTGATCTTTTAGGCAAATCCAAGACACGTGAATCACACATTCCTATACACACTATATTTTTGAGTGATTGGAGAAGTATAAGCTATGGATAAATCCTAAGAAGTGTGTCTTTGGAGTGTAATCTAGTAAGCTACTGGGATACATTGTGTCACGACATGGAATAGAAGTGGATCCAAATAAAGTGAAATCAATCCTAGAGATGCCACCACCCAAAATGTTGAAATAGTTACGCAGTTTACAAGGAAAATTGCAATCAATCAAAAGATTCATGTCACAACTGGAAAATAAGGTGCATCTGTTCTCTCATCTCTTATGCAACAATATCAAATTTAAGTGGGATTGCTTATGTCAAAATGCATTTGAGAAACTAAAAGGCTATCTGGCTAATCCACCTATGTTGGTACCACCTGTTGCTGTCTGTCCTCTAATTTTGTACATATCTGCTATAGAGGTCACATTGGGAGCCCTTCTGGCACAATTAGATGATATCGACAAAGAGAGAGAATTTTACTACCTCAGCAGGACTCTTATTGGTTACGATTTGAATTATTCCCTAGTTGAGAAAGCATGTTTGGCTATTATTTTCTGTACACAAAAACTACAACATTAGATGCTCAATCATAAAATTCACCTTGTCGCCAAAATTGATCCACTCAAATATCTCCTGGCGCATGTTGCTCTCATTGGTCGTACAGAAAAATGGGTTATGATCCTTAGTGAATTTGATATTATTTATGTGGATCTCAAAGATATTAAAGGACATGTAATTCCAGATCAGCTAGCTGAAGCACCTGTTGACAGTAAACATCCATTGATCATAGATTTTCCAGATGAATCAGTCCTCAATCTCACCCTGAATACACCATGGAATCTTTGTTTTGATGGATCCTTCACTCTGAAAGGATCAGGGTTAGGAATCTTGTTTATTACACCAAAAGGGGATCTCATTCCTAAATCCTACAAATTATAGTTTCCTTGTACCAACAACATTACAGAATATGAAGCCCTTGTACTTGGACTCCAGCGGGCCATACAATGGAAGATTCTCAATTTGTTGGTGCTTGGTAATTCACAATTGGTTATCAAACAATTTATGGATGAATATCAAACAAAGGATGAAAATTTGCTTCCCTATCACCGTACAGTTGAAGATCTCAAAATGCATTTCACTGAATTGATCTTCCAATAGATCCCTACACAAACAACAAAGCAGCACTCAACGTGGCTATTATTGGGTCCTTGACCATAATGCCAGAACACAGCACACGGTTTGAGTTTCTTGTTGAGAATCTTACAGTCCCTTCCTGTGACAAACTAAATTCCAAAATGTTGTGTAAAATTGCTAATCCTAACTCCCCATAGTATCAAGAAGTATATTCCTACCTTCACGATGGATATACCCCACTTACCTTAACCCCCAATCAACGTAAAACCTTCATTTGCTACACTTCACACAATCCTTGGTGATACTCTTTTCCGAAAGCATTTTGATGGAACTCTTTTAAGATGTCTGAATTCTGATGAAGCACAAACATCCTTGGAGGAGGTACATTAAGGAATCTATGGGGCTCACTCTAGTGGACTCACTTTGGCCAAAAATTTGTTATGCACTGGATATTATTGGCCTACTATGGAACAAGATGCTTAAAACTATGTGAAGAAGTGTGTGCCTTGTTAGCAGCACGATGATTTGATACATGCCCCCTCCCAATCCCTTCAACCCACCATCACCCCTTGGCCTTTTTCACATTGGGGTCTCGACCTCTTTGGCTAGATTTTCCCTAATTCCTCCAATGGCCATAAATACATCCTTTCTCCTATGGAGTACTTTACCAAGTGGGTCAAAGTTGTTCCTCTCACCTACACAACTGGAAAATAGATTTCAAATTTTATTTTCAACTATCTTATCTATCACTATGACATTCCTCAAGACATTGTTACTGATAATGGAGGACCTTTAAAGAACAAGGATGTCATAGAACTATGTAGGGAATTTAGCATTACCCACCATACCTCTTCCAAGTACTTTCCACAAGGCAATGGTCAAGCAGAGGCTACAAATAAAACCATCCTCAGGATCCTCATGAAAATAGTCAATGAAGCTAGCCATGATTTTCACCTTCACCTCAATCTTTCCCTTTGGGCCTACCACACCTCCATTCAAATCCCCACTAGAGCCATTCCATTTTCCCTTGTTTACGATACTGAAGCTATTCTACCCATCGAAATTGAGCTCCCTTCCCTTAGAATTTCTCTCAAGAATCTATTGTCCGAAGAAGAATATAGAGTTTCTCACTTACAAGAGCTAGAACTCCTTGATGAGAGATGCCGCAGTGCCCTAAACCACCTCTGTGTGTATCAAAATCACATTTGCCTTCAGTTCAATAAAAGGATCAAGCCTCATTAGTTTGAGGTTGGTGATCTTGTCCTGCAGCACAATATGAAGAACCTCCAAAACTGTAAAGAGAAAGGAAATTTTAAACCTAATTGGTTGGGGCCCTTAATTGTCACAGAAAAATATGGCTCCAGTGCTTATCAGATTGCATCACCAGAGGGCGATCCTATCCCTAATCCAATAAATATTGTACATCTCAAGCACTTCTATGCTTGATTCGTCAGTAGTCCATTGTACAGCTGAAATTTTCAAAAATCCAAAAAAATCAGAAAAGCAAAAAATCCAAAAACATTCAAAAAGCAAGCAAAAGAAAAAAATCCAAAAAATACAAAAAGCATAAAAAATACAAAAGCTTGGAAAAAGTATCAAAAAAGAAAAAGAGAGAAAAATAAATTCATCCATATGTGAAAACCACTTTGGTGGCGCAATGGATAAGTACCATGGTGAAAACTTGTTTCAGGCACCATGAGTAGTCAAATCCACCATCTGTTTCCATCATTTTTTTCATACAGCCTATGTCGCCTTCCATAATAAAAGTCACTACCCATATCTATGCAGGGAGTTCCTTGACCATTTTCCACCTCCACAATAAAATCACATTCCCACACGAATGAGCTTACCATATCAACACTGAGCTTTGTTCTAGACACAGTGACCACAAACATTTCCAACAAATAAGCAAATAGATTGACTTTCCTAATGATCATTCTATTCACAAGCAATTTCCAGTGAATTCCCATTTCTATCAATCAATCTTTGGCCCATCAGGATGCATCCTTCTGGAGTTGGTTATTCTATCAATCCTCACATCAAAACTATTCATGGCAAGAACTTTTGGACTGAATGACCACTTTGTCAAGATGCCTTTTTCTTATTTTATCTTGTGTTTCACTATGTCCTTATCACGATAGCCTCAATCTTTTATATATTGGTTCATTATGGTGAGTATATAGTGGAATACATGTCATTTGTGGTATGATCTTCTTGTCATAGATTGTTAGTGCATTTATGTTTTGATATTTGGTTATGACTATGTATGCCTCACTGGGGGAAAGATTCATGCATCTCAAATCCCTAAAAATATCTGGATGTATTGTCTCCTCATGAGTAACATTTCATAGATCTCATCATACCTGATATCTTACATTCTTGTTCTTAATAACCTATTTGTCTGATAGTCTAGTCCACACAAAGGAACCATGTCACTTATGCTTTCTAGCACATGGCGCATAACTCCTTTTTCAATATCAAACTAGGGTGTGCTCTCCAACATTAACACGGTATACATCCCACTAATATCATGTATTTAAGATTGAATTTTAGCTAGGTCATATTGCATTGTGATTTTTTTCTTGGTAAGGTTTCTATTTATTCCCCCTATCTAGTCACCTAAGTGATTTTATTAGACCTATTTGATACACACAAAAATAGTGTCCCCATATGTCTCATATTGCATTCATTCATTAGTTTACTTTTGTTCTTCATTTGGTCCATTCATTAAGCATTAATTTATTATAAGTTGCATTGTTACTTCATTATTCATTAAGGTTGCATTTAGTTCCATTATATTAAATCCATTCATTGATCATTATTCATTATAGTTGCCTTGTTACTTCATTCATTACTCATTAGTCATTTTAGTTACATATTCCATTCATTATTTACTTGCATTGTTAAGTCATTAACATCATTTTAAGATTCATTCATTTTAGGACTCGTTACACATTTTACAAATCACATATACATGTACATTTATTTACCATCACATTGCATCAATACATGTAAAATACATACATCCATAAACATCTACATATCACATCTAACATATATATGTGTCCCATCCCTGCATCACAAATAGGTTAGTATAATCATTTACATTCATCTCATCCTACATGTCAGTCATAAACATCATATAACACATGTATTACAAAATCATAATGCATCCATACATCCTGCATAAAACACCACATCATATAGCATCATAAATAAAGTCCATAAATCAATTCCAATAGTCCACAAAAGTCCATGGATATATCTCAAAAATATCTATAGTACATCATGTGTCACATAACCCATACAAAAATGTGTATCAAAAATGTTCTGAGATGAATCATGGTGGTGGTTGTGATGGTCCTCCACCACTACCTGGACACGGTGGTAACCCCATCGATGCCTGTGAGCCTCGCCCTGTGCTCTAAGTTTGCACTCTCTCTGAGTATGTTGGCTTTTGTAACCCCTCTGGCACTGCATTGTGATAGAGACCCATATAATATGTGGCCTCTCAGCCTCTCCACCCAGCATCTCTCTGCACTGCTAAAGTGTTTTCTAGCACCTGTCCTAGACCTATAACCCTTCGTACCTGATGAGCTATCTCTTTCTCCACTCTGTAATCCTCTACATGTCTCCTCGCTAAGTCTCACAATGCTATCAGAGCTTCTATCTATGCTAACATAGCTGCCATCTCCTTTGCATCTCCATGCTCCTTGACCATAGTGAACTCTCTGCTATCCACCTATGCCTGTAACAAATCTAGTGCTCTTTGGATGCTATCCCCCTGAGCTGTCTCCGCTACCAACTCTCCCTAAACCTTGGTCAGCTCTTTCTCCAAACTGCTAGATGTAGCCTAAGTTGTTGCTAGTAACCCCTACATCCTTTGAATCTCTTCCTGTGCGCTCACCTCAGTTACTCAAGAAGTCTCTAGCAAGCCATGTACCCTTCCTAGCTCAGTTCAAAGACTATCTTGCTCTGCTACCATAGTTTCATGAACATCCTAGGCTACATGCTCAGCTGGTGGTACCTATCCTTGTGGCCCCTATCCCTGATTAGGTGGCCCCTGTGGTCCCTATCCCTGCTCCTGATCATGTCCCTGATCTGGTACCTATGCACCTGGGACTATAGGTGGTTTCCTCCCCACTGGTATCTCTACCTACCCTCATCGCCTCTAAGCTACAACCTTGGGATGGACTCTTCTCCCCCTGGCCCTTCCTCAAACCTCATCATTATCATCTCCATCCTGACCTCCTCCATCCCCTCCCTCTTCAGGCTACTCATCTTCCTGTACAATCCCAGGCACTGTCAACCTCACTGGTGTATGTATTTCCCACCACTGCGCATATGTTGGGACCACTCCTGCATCATGTAAAGACTCTCACGCCCTGACCCATGGGACCTTCATCATCCCCATCCAAGATGCTCATGCTATGTGTGGATTGACTCCCATCCCCCAAATACTCTCCACCTCTTGTGTCACTAGTGGATGTGGGAACCCATCTAGAACAACCTCCTACACCTATCCCATCTGTCTGTGTACTCTTGAAGGCATGTATCTAGAGATCATGTAAGTTGTTTGCCTAATGAGCCAATAGTCAATCAGAACAAATCTCATGTAATACAAGTCATAGAGCTTGTCCTCTACATACCCATCCTACTATGGGATGTGGTGTCCCCAGGCCTCGCACCTTGCATAAGGTGCCCACTGAATCTCACCCATCTCATCAATCCTCCACCGCCAATATCCTACTAAATCTGTGGCCTTGTAATTGATAAGGGGCCTGTACCTGCATGTGAATGGCTCATAAGTCACTCAGGGCCTCTCACTACCTAATCGGTCATATGACCACAATGTGCTCCCACACCCATACAAGAAACAACGTGCATCCCAGCCCTAGTGCCCTACCCTTACGGTAGGCGCACGTGTAAGACATAGTATAACTACCCAAGGATGGTATACCCCAAGAAGTACTGATCTTTGTCCTCCACCATACTTCTTAGAACTCGAGCCCAACCCATAGGAAATCCCTTGCCTACATGATTAAGCACCAACCATCCTCCAATCAATCTGGCTAAGTAGAGTGCCACCTGCCGCAACCGTGGCTTCATCACCATCACTCCTACCTAGGACATTCATTGCCATGTAGTCAAAATATCTACATATCTCCACCTGAATTCCATCTCCATATATGGATTTGAACACTCAAAGTAGTACTTGGGTATCAGCCCCCGAATCAGCACTCTGTATATTCTCCACACATCGTGGAGGGTGATAGTAGCTTCCCCTGTCGGGAAGTGAAAGCTCAAAGCAGTGTTGTGCCACCTCTTGATCAAACCAGGCATTAGTGCATTATGTGCTCTTAGATGTGGCTAATGATGTACATGCTCTAACCTGCAAAGTGTCACGATCCCCCACTCTGTAGCAGTCAGCTTGTGCTCCAGCACCATAGTCATTAGATAGCACTCCCTCGACCGTAAGGTAATAGTATCCACCTACATCCAACCAAGCTCATGTCAGATATTAGATAGCATTCTAGGGTATCAAAAAATGCCCCTAGCCTATTTTGGGGCAGTGAAAAATGCTCCCTGCCCCTTTCTTCCCTCTTCTCTTCTCCTTTTTCTTCATTTTTTGGGTCAATCTACAGAGACGGCAGTTGACCCTCGCAGACGGAAAAAATTCATAGTCACCAATCTACGAAGATGACGGTTTAGGTCGCCACCTCTTTATCGTGCAGATAGTGGATTTCCAAATCTGCTATCTCCATTGCACATTTTCCCTTTCCCCTTCCCTCGCAGACGGAGATTGACTGATCTCTGTCTGCGCAGACACCAATCATAGATTGGTCGTCTGTGAGGACGGTGATCTATCAATCACTGTCTGCATTGCGCGCTAGTTTGGGATGCATTTATGATGCCATAAATATTTTTAAAATTATTAAATGCATAAAGTACGAAGAGGCCTTTGATTATTCATTGGTGGTCTACCATTCATAGGTCGCTAGTGGAACCAAATACGCTCCCCCAAGTTGTGCACACTCTCACTCTGCTGTCATTGCTCTCCTTTTCTTCTCTCTTTTTTCTCTTTGTGAGTGAAAGTGACTTCTCTATGGTCCCTGGTGGACTATTTATAGCCCCCTAGGACCTGTTTCTTTCATCTTTCTCAACGTTCTCTGCTCTGGTCCCTATTTTTCCTCTAATTCTTTTGGACACGCAATGCAATTGGTCCTCTTTCCCCCTTTTTCCTGCCTTTTTCAAGAAAATTTTATTAAATTTTTTTATTTTTTCCTATTATTTTCTCGAGGGGGCACACTTCTCCACTCTCGTTGTCATAGGTTTTCCTAACCTTTCTGGGGCATCTTCTTTTCTTTTCTTTGACGTGACGCCACTTTCGACACTGCATCAAAGAAGGGAAAAATGTAGACGTCTAAAATCATCCTTATATTAATTTAATTAATATTCCCATAGCATTATAATTAATTTTAATTAATTAATTATATTTTTTATATTCTTCTATTTACTTAATTAAATATAATTCACTTTCCTTAGTCTTTAAATTTAATTTAAATACTATCCCCTTAATGTATTAAATTTTATTTATATACATTACCCCTCATTAATCCCTTTTAAATAAATTTTTAATTTATTTATTCCGTCACATGATTTAATTCTACTAACCATAATTAATCTAAATCTAATTTGGATTAAACTAATTTGAACCTAGATCCTACCCTACCTCACATCACTCTCACCAAATAGACCTATTTATTAATTAACTAAGGTTAATTAAGCTAATTCCTTGATTCCTACACCAATTAGTCTTAATTATTTTACATGTGTGTGAGAAAATTTTCAAAAATGCACTTTTCCAAATAATCCTTATTTGGTTCCAACAAGGTTTTTTACACCTATGATGACACCCTCTTACACTTTCTAAAAGTGTCTCAGTGGTCCAAAACTCTTACACCTCTTACAAGATCCTTCACATGTGTACTTTAAGTACACTTTGACCCATCACATCCAAAGTTGCTCACACATGTTATAGAAAAGTGGGCCTCTTGCATGGCTTATGTGTCCCTTATGTGGCACCTATGTAGATGCCACATGAGCTCCACCTCATCCAAGCCCTCTCACCTCCAAAAAATTTATAAATAGAGGCTCTTGCCAAGAGCAAATCATCTCCCTTTTATGCATTGTTATCATGTTAAAATAGCTCTAGAATTTTATATTTTATGTTTTTAAATCTTAGTTCATTGTTGAATCTAGAAATCAAATGTTAGGTTAATGGTAAATGAATCTAGTTCTATTATCTCATGCATATCATTCTAGTTTAGTTTTTTGCATTTTCATTTCAATCATATGGTGAATAGTTTGAGACAAGTTCTTCATACTTGTTCTTGAGCTCTTCATCCTTCATTAGCTTGTATTATAGCTTCATCCATCAAAATCATAGTGGGATTATCATATTTTGTTGGGAGAGCACACCCACATACATCTCTAAGAGAAAATCAACAAGGCATTGGGTGCCCTTGTTTGGCTTATCTGAGGTTGTGGTGAAGGTTCTTATTTTTAGATTTCAATTAGAATATGCCAACATCTTAAATCTTGTTTCTAATGTCTAACATTAATGTTTGCATGTTTTAGTGTTGTTCTTGGCAGCTATACTTTCCATCACATACATTTATCACTGCTACTTTTGGGAGTGGAGCTTATCAGCTCGCTACACCTGAGGGAGACATCCTTCTGGATCCTATCAATACTGTACATTTGAAGCGGTTCTGCGCTTAATGTTTAACTAGTAGAGCCTATACAGTAAAAACTTAGAGAATACAGAAAACATTACAAAATTGATCCTGAAGAAATCCAAAAATAGTGCAAAACATCTTGAAGAAAGGTATCCTCAGTGAAAACCTAGAAAACAGGTGCCTTGATACTACAAAAACATTCAAAAAAGTAAAAATAGAAAAAAAATCAAAAAAGAGAAAAGTGCCTCGATGAAAACCTGGTAAAACAGGTGTCTTGGTAGAAAAAGGAACAAAAGTATTTCCAAGTGGTGAAAACCTGGCAATCAGGTGTCACTTGTATTATGTGCTCTATCTATCAATACATTGTTGATACTAGGCCTTCACAATTACACCTATGCTAAGAGTTGATTTTGTTTCCTTACGAAAATCTTATTCTTGCTTGGGATTTGTCTGCATTTTTGTCTTAGGATCAAGTCATTGCACACTAGGGGCATCTTTGTCATTATGTTAGGTTGTTTTTACTAGGTCATCATAGGATGGTTTGTCTTATGATACGATGCTCTTGATACATGCACCTGGATATCACTTTCATGAAATGAGGATGGCACAAACATTTCACTAACATGAACGGTGTTCCTACAACCTATATTGAGTTTCCAATAGGGACAAGGACATCTACACAGAGGTGGAGCACATATTGCTTAAAATCTAAATTTTTGATTGATGAATCTCTACTGCGCTTGAAAAGTGAATCAATAGTATTTCTCAATACTACTTAAACACAATTTGATCTTGGTTTGATTATGACTCTTTTATGTTTCGATGATGATTTAACTAGGGGCATCTAAGTAGTTATGATTTTTATTTAATTGATTCACAATTGATAATTGTTATGTCTTCTGAGTTACTCCATGATGTTTACACAAAGACAAAAAGTCCCAAGGATGGGGGCATAACATTTTCTTGGTTTCCTGCGTATGGTGATTGTTCCAAATTATCCTATAAATTTCACCTAAATTGAATGTTTATGGTAAGAGCTCCCAACATGAGTGGATAGCCGCATATAACTTGATCTTTGTTATGTGTAAACTACGGTGAGGTTGACACAATTTTCTTGTCTATTTTCTAAACTCAGATTCTCACTAAGGTATACGAAGCATAATGTACCCAAGGATATAAATTTTCAAGGTCATTGCGGGTCCAATATCTTACCTTACACAGAATCTAATATAATAAAAGGAAGGTGACTAAATTTTTGTCCTGGCTTCTATGCCTTGATGCCTAACTCTATTTCTGACATTTCATCCAATAAAAATAGTATTCATACTTTCATAATATCAGTGGGTATTAGTGATTGTTGTACTATCAAGTGGTATTCATTCCAAAATCACCCAATGATGATAAAAATGTTACAAATATCTGCAAATTAGTGACAAGTCCTAAGAGTCTCCATATAGCTACATTTAGAGATTGCATGATGCATTTTAAAAGGAATGTGAGCTCAAAAATGATGTCAATTTTCTTCCAAAAACCAATTTAATTACATCCATTTAATATTACTGATATTTATATTGTTGCACATCCATAGCATACATTTTGCATCCATAAAATGAGACAGAAAGAAAATAAAAAAATAAAGCATTTATGCATTTCATTTTACATCCTAAGTGCATCCATACATTTTACTTGCATAAGAAAAACTCAAAAACATACATTTGCAAATTCACATGGTATCATTTAAAACATATCTATATCAGTGATAAATCCAAATGCATAAATGATGTCATCATCTAAATGTCTAAATCATCATAAGACCAAGATACCATCACAAGAGCAAAAACATCTAAAACATGTCAGAATCAGACATAGCTGCATCAAATATATATCTCAAAATGTGGTACAGATCAAAAATATGGCACAAATCTACACAAAGAGTATCAAAGTATAAAGATGAATAAGATATACATGTATAAAGTGTCATTGTACAAAATAGAATGATCTCAGCAGGATCTATGTATACAATATGATCTCACAAAATAGTACAAAAAGATATATCTCATGTCTGACTCCCCCCCTCTCCCTGATCTAGAGGAGGAGCAGGATGTGGTATGAATGGAGCTGATGGAGGAGGCATGGCCCCCTTTGACTGTTGTGCTAACCATGAAAATGACACAGCTATTTTTCCCTCTAGCACCGCCACATGATAAATAGTATAATAATAAGTGGTTCTCTGGCCTGGGTGAATAGTAGTATGGGCCTACATATCTCACTCTGCTCTAAGCTGCTCAAGTTGCGCATCTCTATCTACTAGTAAAAAATCTATTGTCATGAGCCTAGCCTCTAATGCTATGATCCATGCCCTGAGCTTCTCTCTCCCACTCACACTGAGATGGTATATCTTCATCTCTACCAGAACCCCTGCCAAAATCTTGCCCTGAAGTCCTATCTTGTGAGCTATCTGACTACCTTTTTTGTTGCTTCCTCTGTTGTCTTTTCTGCTCTCTTGTTAGTAAAGGACCTGGATCCATCCTGGGATCAATGAACCTAAATTGGGTGCACTCATCCTCTCCACTACCACTGGCCACATCTCTTGTACAACCCACAACACCACCACCCCTGTCATCTCCACCATCATCCCCACCATCTAGAGGAGGGCACCTTCCATCTCTTATACCTCCTTCATGCCCTCCATCTCTACCCCTAGCACCCCTATCTCTCTGTGCTCCTCCCCTACCTCTGGCAGGGTGATCATCAGGATCATAGTCTACCATATCCTCTATACAAGGAATGACCTCCTTAGGGATAGTAAACCATGGAAATGGATATTGAAACATCTCTACTATGTATCCATTGGAACAACCTGAATCTACCACATCATGACAAAGATCCCAATCCACTCTGACCATATCTATGATCTCTTGGTGGGAAGTCTCACATACCAACTGGGCACCCCACAATGGTGCCTCATCATGAACTCTGGTATATACAGTCACGTCCTGGGTCCTGCCCTATCGTCAGTTGAACTATCTCAAAACTTGGGTATGCACAAAATGCTCTATAATGTATTTGGTCCTCCTAATCAGGTACCTGCTCTGAAAGGGAAATGGCACATGTCTAGAATCTGAGGTCCACTCCTCATAGTCCAAGTATGGCCCCCATACTACCTCTATCATATCGTCAAAAAGATGTTTCCAGTACTCTACCTTGCCCAAATGGGGCTATTGGATAAGACCTACATACATATATACATATGGCTGCTTAGGTACACATTGCCTTTCTATAATGGGTCATGTCACTAGGATGTGCTCCTAGGCCCAGATCTGAAGAATCAAAATCCCCATAGTCATACTCCAGGTTTAGTGGTAAACAATCTCATGAAGCTCTCGATATATATGGATGAGAATGTAGCTACCCAATGCAAATCTCCGTCTCAAGACAATCATCTTCTCTAGCATGTCTACCCATCCTACAAGGAATCCATGTTGTCCTCTATCTGGCATTAGGATGCTACCAATCAAGCCTGCCAAATATACAGATAGACAATCATAGTGATCACACATATAGTCCCAGGAAATGTATCTTCGATCAATAGTGTCATCCTAGAAGAAACAATGAGTTGAACCTATGGAAAGGGTAGAAGTCACCTCAAATTGTACCTCCTGACCCATCACTAGAATGCAAAGTATACGCCACACATCCTAGGGTGTGACTGTCATCTCCCCGGTCAGGAGATGGAAGGTGTTGTTCTTTGAGTGTCGTCTCTCGGCAAGAGAAGTCAACAACCCCTAATTTACCCCTATATAAGGTAAACCAATCAAAGATCATAAACCTACATGGACTACTACCTCTTTCTCATCATCTAACAGCAGTTCGACCAAGGCAAGCACACGCCCGGGATATGTCCCTCAGAATGCAACTACCTCAAAATTGACCTTTTTTGGCAATAAAAAGATAAATTAGTGTTCTATCTATGAAAAAAATGTAGAAACAAAATTAGCTAAGTGATTCAAGGTCCATAGAAAGAAGACGGTTCACAATTTGACAAAATTCTAAGTCTAAAACCCAAATGTGACCCTGGATATATAGGGTGCGATCTTTTTATGGGATACGATCCTAGAAAAATAGGATGCGACAGAGAATGCTGGGTACAATCCCAAAAATCTTGGATGTGACCCCAAACACAAGGTACAATCCTAAAAAAGGGGGATATGACATAAACCTAAATTTAATTTCTAAATTAAGTCAAAATGGGGTAAACCGGATGCGATTCAGGAAATCTTGGATGCAACGTAGAAATTTGGAAAAACAAGATATGATCCAGGAAAAACTTGATGCGATGCTAGTTTGACAGGGTGAGATCCAGAATCCCAGATGCGACCCAAAATTCAAAGGGCTCTACAAGCTACAAAAATACATGAAAATTGAAATTATAAAATTCACAAGGTAGTTTTGCGAGTACTTACCAAAGGTGCATAATCGATCGGGCACTGATGATGATGGCTGAGCTTGGAATGATGCTTCCTGATCGGGACCACCATCTTCTCTACAAAACTCTCAAATTTACTATGGGTAAAAATGAAAATAAATAGTAAAATGGTGATTTTTGAGACATATATTGGTCTTTTAAGCTATTTAGGGGTTCCAAAACTCCTCCTAGGCAACTAAAACTTCATTTTTGTTCTCTTTTTGATCAATCAAGAACCAAATCAAAGGTGCCTAAGGTGTTCTATGTAGTACAGTAAACATTTTTTGATAGTTCCTAAAAATGCAGAATTACTCCATCTATTTTGAAAATCTGTCAAATTGCACATTTCATCATCAATCTTGGTCCAACATTATTCTATTGAATTCAAAAAACCCACCTTTTCATGTAATTAACTTGGTATTCATGTGTTTACTCTTAAACACACCATATTTTTCGATTTTTCTACTCCGTTCTTTCTTTCCCTACCCATTCATGCAAGTGATACGTCATTTTAAACAGAGGGATTTTATTTTATTTTTCTTTGATTTCGTTCCCGAGGGGGCATGATCACACTATCATCAATCAAATTCTTGCTCAAAACAACATTAAAAATGACTTCATTATCAAACAAATAGGGGCATGATAGTTTCCTTGACTAAATCATAACTGTTGGATAGAAATATTTAGTTCTCATAAGTTGGATATTTTGTGTTCCCTCATTTTAAAAGATTCTTACTAAGCTCCTAGTAGCTTCATACTAAATTTTGGATGACAACCAAGTTCGGAATCAGTATTATCAATCTTTGGATGAAAACCAAGTTCAGAATTGGTATCTTTAAGATCTTTGCTTATTGACCTTTGTTCGATCAAGTTCAAAGTCAATTCTATCAATTTAGTTCAATCAAGTATGAGAATGGTCTCATCAGGAATTTCATTCGATCATGAGCAAAATTCTCAAAATTTCTGAAGTCAACATCAAAAACTTTCTTTGAATCAAATGTTCTACTCGCACATCTATTCAAAGAGGGGAAAATGTAACAACCTGGATTTGGTTTTCTCTGACCATAGACCCTATTTTTCCTAAGTGTGATCATACCCCCAATTATGTCCAGACAACTCTCCAATCGACTGGCATAATTCATTCAGATCAGATTTAACCTCCTAAGTGATTTAATCACTTAATTTTATTAATCACCCTAGCCAATAAAATCAAATCAATTTTCATTCAACTCAATTCAAATTAATTCAAATCATACCTGGCTAAGGTAATTAATTTAAAAGGAATTTAATAAACCTCTATTATCACTTGCAAAAAGTATATCTTCTAGTCTAAATCAATCTAATTAATTGGCTATAGTCCTAATTAATTATCTAAAGAAATAAAAAGCTTAAGTAATTAATATTCCTATTTTTGAATGAATATATTTAATATAATTCATTTCATTAATATTCCCCTAAACCCTAGCCTAACCTATCTCAACCACCTTAACCATGGGTTCAAACCCATCCCAACCTAATCCTAACCCACTTCCTAATGATGTCATATTCCTAAATTTGTGATTAGGAACTCAACCCACTTGAGAAAGTCAACTTTCTCAAGCTTGACTCCCTCCAAGTCCACCTTCTCAAGCTTGCTTCTTACACCCACACCATGCTTCTTAAATGCTCCCATTAATGCATTATTAATGGAGATTCCTCAAGCCCATGCCTCATGAATGTCTTTGGCATTTATTCATCTTACACCTCATTAATGGGTTTTATAACTCCATTAATGACCCTTCTCCCCCTCTCTCTCCTCATTTCTTCTATAAACAGAATGAGTTTTTGAGCTCAAATGGCCCTTAATTTTATGATTGAAAGTATTGTTATGCTGTTTAGATTAATTGAAAATTCATAGTACATAGTAGTTTGTATGTTTATGCATTGTTATTATTATACTTTTTAGAGCTAATATTCATGTTTAGTGAGCATTTAGATTAGTTTTCATTCAAATCTTTCATTTGTAGGTTGTATATGTCACTGATTTGTGCATAATTTGAGGGCAAGGTTATGGCATTCTTCAAACTCCTCCTAGATAGGAAGCAATAGATCAGTTTTATTGTTTAGCTTGAAACCCTTGTTTTTTATGCTTTTCTACTAATATAATGATCTATTGAAGTGTTGTTTCATAGGTAATAGGTGCACTATTTCACACACATAGATGCTATACTGACACAGATTCCTAGTGTTACCATGCAATAGGGTAATTTCACTGGGCAACAGGTAGCACAAACCAAGAATCATAAAAATGCTGAAGCTGAAGATCATGAACCAGAACGCAATGAACCTACAGAAGAAGACAATGAAGAATAGATATTTTAACCTGTACCTGCTAAATATGTGAGAAGACATCATCCACAAAATCATATTATTGGAGATAAAAGAGCAGGCATGATGACAAGAAGTAATTTGAGAGACAACACTTGTTTAATTTGTGAATTTGAGCCTAAGAATGTTAGAGATGGATTAGAAAATGAAGAATGGATTAATGTTATGAATGAGGAAATTGACAAGATACAGAAAAATAAGACATGGACATTAGTACTAAGACTGCGTGATAAAAATGTCATTTGCACCAAATAGATATTCTGAAACAAATTGAAGGAGAATGGGGATGTAACTAGAAATAAAGCAAGATTAGTTTGCAAAGGGTATGCACAAGAAGAAGGAATTGACTATGGAGAAACTTTTGCACCCGTGGCTAGACTTGAAGGAGTAAGAATACTACTTGCATACACTGCATATAAAGGATTCAAGATATATCAGATGGATGTCAAGTCTGCATTTTTGAATGAAATAATGGAAGAAAAGGTATAAATTGAACCACATGAAGGATTTTTTTTAGACAAACATGGTATGTAAGTTACACAAATATTTATATGGATTCAAACAAGCACCAAGAGCATGGTATGAAAGATTAAATTCTTATCTTATAAGTATTGGATTCTTTAGAAAAAGTGACAACAAAAATTTGTATTTAAAAGGAGGAAATGATGATAAGACACTTATTTTTGAAATATTTGTTGATGATACTATATTTGGAGGTAATGATAACCTATGCACTTCATTTGCTGATGAAATGAGGAAATAATTTGAAATGTCAATGTTTGGAGAGATAATCAATTTTTTTCTTGGATTGCAAATTTTACAACAGACTGTAGGTATCTATATTACTCAAGCAAAATACATCAAGGAAGTGTTGAAGACATTCAAAATGGAAGAATCAAAACTAGTCAGAACACCTATGGTGATAGGATGCAAACTAACAAAACAAGACAAGACACCTTAGGTAAATAAGACTGTGTAAAGATCTATGATTGGTAAGTTGATGTATGTTGTACACACAAGACCTAACATAGCACACACAGTTGGAATAGTTGTAATATTTTTTGCTAATCCCAGAGAATCACATATGACTGCTGTAAAAATAATTTTTAGATATTTGAATCATACTGAGGATTATGGACTATGGTACAAAAGATAAGGAAAGTTCAAATTGAAAGTTTATACTGATGCTGATTGGGCTGGGAACATAGATGATAGAAAGAGCACTACTGGTGGAGCATTCTTTATTGGAGAAATATTAGTTACTTGGATAAGCAAGAAGCAAGGATGCATATCTTAGTCAAATGCAGAAGAAGAGTATGTTGTTGCTGCTGCAAATTGTTCGATCGTAGCATGGATAAAACAACTATTGAAAGGAATGAATGAAGAGATCACTGATCTAGTGATAATTTACTATGATAATACAAGTGCTATAAATATTTCAAAGAATCTTCTGATGCATGCAAAGACAAAGCACATATCTATCAAATATCACTACTTAAGGGAACAAGTAAAAGACAAACAAGTAATACTAGAATATGTACAATCAAAAGAACAACTTGTAGACATATTCACCAAACCCTTACCGAAGGATACATTTGAGTACTTGAGAGGTAGACTAGGGGTTCATCCCTTGTCTATTGGTAACTAGGCTGAGTAGGAGGTTGCATCAACCTAGATGAAATTAGAATATCAATCATACAATACAAGGTACCTACTGCACCGAACATCAGAGATATTTTATTTGGCTACTGAAGATCTGCATATTTATTTTTGGCATTGTTGTCAAAGGGAGAGAGATCGATGAAATATAAGGAGAGAATGATCAATGAAATATCTATCCACTAAAGGGATAAAAGAGAAAGGGAGAGATATATCTAATTTACAGATATATTCAAGAATAGAAATGTCAAAACTGTAGGGAGAGTCTGCATGGTGAATTATTTTTACTGACATAGTTTATATATTCAAGCTAGGGAGAGCTACAGAATTTTCGCAGTTGTAGAAAAAAAGTTTGGTATTTTTTGTATGGCATTTTACATTACCTATTTCATATTGTGTTTCCATCAATGCCAAAGGGAGAGATTGATGAACTACAACTGATTGTATGTTTGAAGTCATTTGTTGATAGTCAACCGAGTTGCATATCTAATGATAAATATTATCAATTAATGTATTGTCATTGATGTCAACTTATTTGAGTATCATTATGGTGGAAAAAAATTGTTATGAATTGGAGAATTGGAAAAAATAAAGTTTATGTGTTCAGTAAATGAAGAGTTTTGTATACACCAAGAGATAGTGTACACCAAGTAAAACACAGTGATAACCGAGCAAGGGATTGCTGACACAACTATTGACCGAGAAATTTAATCAAACTTAGGCCAACTAGAATGTTGAGCTGGAAATTAATGATTTTGAGGTAAAATATATAGTTTTTTATTTGATCAAATAGTTATGAAAATTCAATGAAGATCGTATGACAAATATTGAAATGTGTTTTTAACACAAATGTCGAGGATGGTTTATGTGGGAAAATAAACTATGGAGATTAAGAGGAAAAATATGAAGGATGGAAATTAAATGAGCTATGATATCTATATAAGAGACAAGAGATTTATTTTTAAATATACATGATTCTATGATGCACACATGTGAATTTTATGCATGACTGATCAAACTGGTTAAAAACCAAACTGAGCATTTTCTGCAGACATCACCGAGCTCACTTCAGAAGAGTGAAAACATTTTGGGTTACCGGTCCCAGGTGGTTTTTCCAGCAGGGTTTTCATATTAAAAATCTATGTGTCAATGTGTATGAATGCTGTAGATTTTTATTTTACTTTACACTTTACTTTATTGACCTAGATCGATAACCACAGTATTAAATTATTGATACTTGGTAAACACTATTAACTAAAGTTTGAGATTACAAAATACATTTTCACCGAGTTGAATTATATGATTGAATTTGTTTTGATATACATCTGGATAAATTTGGGACCGTAGGATAATTGGGAGCTAACTAATTCACCCCCCTTCTCAATTATTCTAACACTATGTTCACCTTCTAAACAATATGAACTAATTGTTCCAAGATAGGTGCCTTCTCATTGAGGTCTTGAAATTAGAAATCATCAAAAAAGAATTAGTTAATCTTGTTAACATATTGTTCGTTCGTGTTTAACTATGCATATATTATATATATATATATATATATATA
>MU227738.1:83747-101039 GCA_018584345.1 Thuja plicata
ATAATTTCCTTCTACAGATTGAAATTAGAAATTTAAGGTTAGATTCTATTCTGTTTCATATTTAACTTTAAATTTATCAAATCTATTTTCTGTACACATTGAGATATGCATTTCTGAAGCACTATTTAATATGAATTCAACAAAAAGAGTAAAAAAAAATTCTTTATAAAAAGAATGATGAACTGATATATTTTAACAAAATCATGTAGACTGCATTAATTAAATAGAATAGCATATATCTGTAAAAATATAATACATGCATTTATAAACATAGGAAAGTTTAAAACTCTATAACTAAGGAAATCAACTTAATAAGAAGATCTAACCTCATAAAACTATTACAATTTGTGAACAGAAATGTTACCTTAGGATATCAATAAAACAGAAGATGATTATTAAGATAAACAGATTTTATACATTCATAGATGCAAATTTAATCTCAGAAATTACATAAGGGAAAATATTTACTTTCTTTAATAAATTTTACAGTTAGGTACTTTATAAACAGTAATGTATTTTTTGTAAGTATTTCTTAAAACAGAAAAAAAAAACATTTCACTCATTCATTTTTCAACAACTATTTCAATTTTTCCACTACAAATTTTATAAGTCAATTTCCAGATTTTTCAATTATATAAGACTTAGACTTATGCCTTAAGGTGAAGCTTAATTTCTCAAATATACAATTTATAATCAATTCAACTCCTCATTTCCAAGCTTTAACATAAATCTTTCGAAGTAGAGGGACAGCTACAATCTGCAAAACAATTTTTTTGGAACAAACCATGGGAGCTCACCTCCCATTCTAGGCCTCTATGAGGCCACCCCCGACCTAGGGGAAACAAGAAGAGGCTGGGTGACATACAAGCATACCACCACACACATAACAAGTTCAAAATAAAACACATAACTCCCTCCCAAGCTTATGCACAATTGGGTCATTATGGACTCAATTAGGGTGAAGGTTGAACAACCATGTAGGAGAATGCCAACTAGAGTACCTCAAATATGCACAAAATTTCCATGCCTTCCCAAGGATTTTACTTCAACCAAAGAGCTTCATAAACATGTCCATAACCCATTATCACCCCCATGAAAATTTACAATATAATTTGGCACATGGAGCCCATAACATCCATGATACATCCCTCTTCTTCCCAAGAAGAGACTCTACACTACCATAGTTTCCCAACTAAGCCCTTCATCCACAATGACTCTCCTCCCTCCCAAGGGTGAGATATGACATTCACTCCCATGAAAAAACACAACACAAAACAACAAAGATACAAGAAAAAATATAATTCCTTTCACAAACATTCTATCACAAGAACAACATTTACACAACATGAAATTGTAATAACTAAAATTTAACAAGATTTTGAAACAAAACTTTCAAAAAAAATCCTCACATAAAATTTAGGAATACCAAACTTACTCCTAGAAAATGGATTGTGGTTGAGATGATCCTTTCCTTCCTAGCTCTCCTTTCCTTGGCTTCCTACTAGCAATTCCCTCTATGCACATTCTAAAAGTCTCCAAAAAATGGAGGGTGGGCAATCAACCCCAACTCCCCTCTCCTTCCTCCCTAAAAGGCTCTCCCCCAAACTCTAACCTCTTTCCCAACAAGATGATAGGTGACATGAGTCCTCTACACCTACACTTGTCCAATTTCATGCATGGAAGAGACTCCACTATCTTGAAGGAGGAGATGGTCTTTCCTCTTCCCAATTTTTGCCACTTACTAAGCATGGTACTTTAGAAGGGCCAAAATAAGATTTTGACACAAAAATTATTTAAAAAAACCCCTAACCCAAGGTATAACTAAAGGAATAGACATTTTTAACTCTAACTACCCTATTGGACTCATTTTAACCATTCAAAAACTCACTTAGAGTTTACCTATGAATTTCCAATATAACACTCAAGATATTGGGTTTTCAAGACAAGTAACTCCACATGGTAACACTACAAAATAACCTAGGGTGAAAATTAACCTCACAAACCACATGGGAATTTCATCTCACAATACATGTGCCAATTGGAATTACAATACACATCACATTTACACATTGGCATGCCTAAAAGGAAATAACAAAAATAGAAGAAAGTAAATTTACAAACATGCATAAATAATTTTACAACATATAATACATTGCAATTAGGTTATTTCCCTCTTTAGGGTTAACCTTCGCTTCACAAGGATGTTCAAAATAACCAAATCTTGTTTCCCCAGTTTTGAAGCCATGGTTTATTCACCTGCACACTTGAATAGAGCATCAATAGTCCAAGGAAGAATTTACACATTCATGATATTATACATTATAATATATTCATCTAACCATAATTTATGTATCACTTTCTAGAACTAGGTCATCTATATAATATAACTGATAAATAAAAAAAATCATTGAAAATCACTTATCTAACATATTAACTTAATTTAATATGGATCATTTGCAGAATTGAAAGCTGAATCCACATTTACATGTCACGTGATCAAATTAAAAATTTAGGAACATAAAAATGGAAACTGTACAAACATGTCATCAAGATCTAAGAATCATGTGTAAAATAATACATCTGAACATCAACAAAATAGATTCATCATAAGATATCTATACTATGAAAATTCTAATACATAAATGTATCAAAGGCAAATCTATCATCCAGATAAATATGATATAAAAATATCAGCTCTAAATGGATGATCAGGGTAGGACCTCACATCCTCCCCCTCTTGGCATGAACTTCCTCCTAGAGTTCATCAAAAAGGTGGGGGTACTCCTATCTCCTGTGTGTTTTATCCTCCTATGACGCTATGACCTCATTGTAACAATCCCATTGGACCCTAACCTGGTCCAACTCTCAGCCTCGCAGGGCCAACGTCCACTGAGCTAGTATGTGGATAGGCTATAGAGTCATCTACCCATCTGAATCCACTTGTAAAGCATCCTAATCAATAATTTGAGACTCATCATAAATATATTTCCATAAAATAGATACATGGATACGCGATAGGCTAGGTGGCAACGCTAGACTATAGGCAACTGGTCCTATCCTCTCCAAAATCTCAAAGGGTCCTACAAAATGAGGTGTGAGCTTAGAGCCCTTTCTGAAATGTATTAGACTCTTATTTAGATGCACTCTCAGAAATACCCTATCTCCAACCATGTAGACTCTATCAGATCTCTTCACGTTTACATATTTCTTTTGTCTATCCTGAGCCCCTCTAAGATGCTCTCTGATCAAAACAACCTATTGCTCCATGTCCCTGACCAATTTTGGCCCAACTGAAACCTTGCCCTCAATTCTGTCCTAACTCAAAGGTGTCTGACATATCCTCCCATACAAGGCCTAATAAGGAGGCATACCCAAGGATGTGTGATGCCCATTATTGTAGGCAAAATCTGCTAGAAGTGAAGTTACTCCTCCCATCTGGACTAGTGATCCATAACATACATCCACAAAATGTCCTCTAATTCCTGATTAACTCTCTCAGTCTACCCATCTATCTTAGGGTGATAGGTTGTACTAAAATTGAGTGTGGTTTCTGATGCTATCTGTAATTCTCTCAAAAATGAAGAGGTAAAGAGAGAATCATGGTCTAATGTGATCTTCAAGGAATTCCATGGAGCCTGACAGTGTCTTGCAAGAATACTTGTGCTACTGGAGGTGTTGTGAAAATGGTACATATGGGTGAGAAGTGGGAAACTTTGGTCAACCTATCCACTATCACCGTGATGGCATCATGGCAGTGAGAAGACATAGGTAAACCAACAATAAATTCCATGGAAATGGTGTCCCACTTCCACATTGGTACCTCGTGAGGCTAAAGAAGTCCACCTAGATGGTTGTGTTCTTCCTTTACTCTCTGACACTCTAAACATCTGGCCACAATACTAGCAATGTGAAACCTCATACCTGGCCAATGATAGAGCTTCCTCAGATCTTCATTCAACTTCTTGACTCCAGGGTGCGCTGCATATGGTGCTCTATGAGCCTCAAGTACAATGAAACCTCACAACCCACTAGGTGTAGGGATGTATATGCGGCCCCTACGACAAAGAAGTCCATCAGATTATAATGAATATCCCTCAAATTTTCCCTTAAGGGGCTTCTAATCTCGATCCAACTAAACATACTCTGAATAGAACTCATCCTCAAGCAAGTGCTCAAGTATGAAATCCCTCAAATCTATACTAGTAGTCATGGAGGAGAGAATATGTTGCCTCCTACTCAAGGAATCTACTACAACATTCTCCTTCCCATCGATGTAGTGGACATCAAAATCATACTCACAAAGGAACTCCATCCACCTCTGTTGTCGGGCATTAAGATTAAACTAGGTGAAAATTTACCAGAGGCTCTGGTGATCTGAATGGAGCTCAAAATGGTGCCCCAAAAGAAAGTGACGCCACCTCACTAATGCATGAACCACTGCTACTAAAACAAGGTCATGTGAAGGATAATTAAGCTCGTGAGTCTGGATTTTCCTAAACTCATAGGCAATGGCTCACCCATCCTGCATAAGGACTGCTCAAAGTCCATCTAAGGATGTGTTTGTGCATACCATAAATCCTGTTGAAGGATCGGGCATAGTTAGGATAGGTGTAATAGTAAGGGCTCTCTTGAGCTCCTCAAAATCTCTGTCGCACTTCTCGGTCCATTCAAACCTCTTTCCTTTTCTCTAAAGGGATGTGATAGGGTGTGCCACTCTGGAGAAGCCCTCAACAAATCTTCTATAGTAGCCTGCTAACCCCTTGAATCTCCTAACCTCTAAAATAGTGGTAGGTGTTGACCAATCCATGATGGCTCTAATCTTTGATGGGTCAACTATGATCCCATCACCTGATATAACATGGCCAAGGTAGTGGACCTCTGAACTAAAGAAAGCACACTTTGACAAACTGCCATATAACTGATTATCTCGCAATCACTATAAAACCTATCTTAGGTGGTCCTTATGCTCCTCCTCATTAAAAGATTATATCAATATGTCATATAGGAACACAATTAAAAATCTATCTAAGAAGGTACAAACCACTCCATTCATAAGACTCATAAAAATTGTTGTAGCTTTCGTGAGGCCAAAAGGAACCATGGTAAACTCATAGTGGCCATATCTTGTGTGGAAAGCTATCTTGTAGATATCACTTTCCATAATCTACAACTAATGGTATCTGGATTTTAGATCTATCTTGGAGAGTACTCGGGCACCCTGAAGTTGATCAAATAAATCATTGATCCTAGGGATTAGATACCGATTCTTGATGGTTAACTTATTAATCTAACAGTAATCCATACACAACCTAAGTGACTGATCATTTTTCTTAACAAAGATGATGGGTGCTCCCCAAGGTGAAACACTATGGAAAATTTTCCCTTTCTCCAAGAGATCCTCCAACTGAATCTTGAGCTCATTAATCTCATGAGTAGTCATCCTCTAAGGGGCTCTAGATACTAGCACAACTTCTGGCACAAGATCTATATAAAATTCAACTGCCCTAGGTGGGGCCATACCAGGTAGCTCTAAGGGAAAAACATCTGCATACTCCCGTAATATAGGGAAGTCATCAAGGGAGGTTCCCTTATCCTCCTCCTCCTCTCTATCACTAATGGTAATAGAAAATAGATGACATCCCTTGCGCATGCAACACTTAAGCTTCATGGTAGAGATCACACAAGGAGATATGGGTCTCTGAACCCCTGAAATGACCATGGGTGAACCTAAACCATCTACACATTCAAACCTCTTCTGCCTATAATCCATCTTGGCGTTGTGGGTTCAAAGCCAATCCATGCCAAGAACTACATCATAAGAACCAAGAGGGGTGATACGAAGATCTATCATAGAGGTCATATCCCCTATCTGTAACTGATAATCCCTGACTACAAAATCAACTGATACCCTAGCACTTGACGCTAACTCCACCTCCCAATTCACCTCTTGTCTAGCTGCCACTAGCCCACAATGCTCCACTAAAAATTGTGAAATGAAAGAATCAGTAGCTCCTCAATCAAAAAGGATAGTGATGATACTACGTCAAATCATACCTGTTACCTCAATCACTATGGCCTGATGCTCAGCTTGGTAGTTATCAACCGTTGCAAAGACTCTATGAGACCTACCCAAGTCCCCAATCGTGGCCTATGATGTTGTTGGATGTGAACCACCTCCCTAGGGATAGTCCCTAGAAAAATTCCCTATGGCTCCACATGTGAAACAAGGCCCTCAGGATTGCATCTGTATGCCATGTGATCTAGTGTATTGTGATCCCCCTATCTTACTAGAACCCCTAAATCCACTGCGAGGGGTCTACTGAGTTCTCACTGGTGGTATGTATGGTGCGTGTGACCTCTGATCTTGTCTAGGCCCTTGTGTCTACCACTGTTTGGGCTTAAAGCCCTGCTATCCATGTGTTAGTATTCTCCTCTGACTCTGTTGAGTCTACTATGGCTGAGGCTATGGGGCTCTAAAGGTCCTTGATGAGTGCCTCAGATTCCCTTTCCAAGGGGGTTCTCTAGTATCATATACCCTAAGGTGGGTAATTCCAGTTCCATGACCGATCTTGTGTATCATTTCCTCTACCCTGCACCTCCTCTGTAATCAAGGCCTTCCCTACAACCTCTCATATATCCCCTAGTGCTGCCATTCACACTGGTCCATAAATAGAAGCATTCAACCCCTTAACAAAGTGGTTGACACAGAGCTTCTCATCCTTCATGTACTCTACATAAGGTAGAATCTCAAGAAATATGCTCTCATACTAGGAAAAATATAAGCCTCATTGTTGCAGATCATGAAACTCGTCTATACGACACTACCTATAATGCTCTAAGAGGTAACTATCCTTGAACCTCTCTAAAAAAGATTCCTAGGAGAGGATGTCAATAACCAAGTTACTTTTGAACACTTCCTGTTGCCACCAAACTAAGGCTCCTCTTCTCAACAAGTGGATGGCTAATCAAGCTTGCACAATGCTCTTATATGCACACAATCCAAAGCATCTCTCTAAAATCAGTAACCATGCCTCAGCCTAAATCCTATTTTTGGCTCCTGAGAAAGGTGGTGGCCTGAGGAAAAGCAAATCCTTAATCTGGTCCCCCACATCCTGGGGTGCTCCTCTACCTGCCTGAGGTACAAACCCTGGAGGTGGACTTGTCGTGCATACAGATTCCCCCTCTTTCTCTGTCTTCTCCTTGACTCATCGAGGAGGAGGGCTCCTACTCCACTCACAGGCTGCTCCCCCTGGCCCTGCTATCTTATCTCCAAGTATTATCCTACCCATAAGAATCCATAAAAGATTCTGGAGAGCATTAAGTACTTCCTAATTTGGATTTGGTGGCCAAAAAAGTGGGGTTTCCTGCTCCACTCCTGCATCTACCCTAGCACCCTCTACATCTCTCTCATCATGAGTTGGTGCCACATGGGCACGACCCTGACCTCTCCCATATCGGCGAGCCTGCCAAGTAATGGGAGGCATCCTACAAGTTAAAGCATAGTTTAAAGGTTAAAAAAGGTTAAACACAATGGGTCTAAGGTTCCAATGTTGAAACATGCTCTGAAATCCAAAATGTCATGCCCAAAATCTGCATGTAAAATGCAACTAATTTGTTTTTTGAAAAGTTTACTAAGGGTTGAAGTGACTGTATCTCTCTAGCCTACTAGTATCAATAAGAGTAGCAAGTTAAGACGAAGGGGTTGAGTTTACAAAGGGGGTAGAAGGTAAAATGTTGATAGCTAAGGTAGATGGGTAATCATGATGAGAATCAATGTCCCTCAACCCATGAGTTTTACAAGGGACAAGTTGATCAAACTTTATTTTTGATAGTCTTCGAGAGTTAAATCTAAACCTGGTTTCCACAACTACCTCTTCACATTAGTTTAAAATATAATCAATATTTTTGAAAACTTAATTAACTAATCATTTTTATAACATTATTTTTACACTGACCAATACAATGCCCACATGTATTGACGAAGTTGCGTACATATTCATTTGATGACCGCAATCTCCTAATACAAATTATTGATATAGTATTCTAAGGAGGTCCTAAATTATAACTATATTTTAAAACAACTCAATAAAGTTTCCTTACTAAAGAAGGTTACCTATAGTCAAGCACAATAAATTATAATGGAATAAGGGACTCTCAATCTCCTTAGATTAAAATATTCTAATAAATCAAATGCTCTTAATGTTTCAAAATCGCTCATTTTAAAAATTACCCTATGATACTAGAAGAACTAAATTAATTTTGTCCACCCATAATATATTGAAAATTAATAACTTTTACTTCTACATTTAATTTATCTAAATATAACATGGTTGTATCAAAAATTTCAACCTCCTTAACTAATTAAATTAGGTTACCAAGTTTAATTAAATTTACCATTCATATCTCTACAAAACTAAACAATTATTTATTAAGATAAATTTAATTCTAAATGCCTTAAATATGTCTTTATAATAAAATAACATCTATGTTGCATTACAATATTAAAACTACCATTAGCCTCATACTACATCTAAATGTGTGAGTAGTATAAAAAAACTCATTAATAATAATTAAAGATTTATGAGTTTCTACTAAAGATAATCCCAAATAATAATAATAAAATATTCCCAAAAAAAATAAAGAACCCACTAAAGTAAGAATAATATTAAAAATAATAATAATAATTTATTCACATTGGAGTACCCCTAACCCTAATTTTGAAATTAGGGTTAGGGCTTCCAAATGAGAGTCTTAAAAAGATCTATTACATTACTTTCTCTTCTTTCTTCTCCTCTCTAACAGTGACCTAACCCTAGGAATTTATTTTAGAATGGATTTGTGTTTTGTGTAGGTCTAGTTCAAGAAACAATAGTCATGGAGGAAAGAAGAAGGTACATATATACACAGATATATATGCATATACACGTAGTGTATTTACATTTATATTTGCATATATATATGTTAGCATGGTAGCAGCTTGCAATAGCTATGGAGGTCTGCGCGGAGGGGAGGCTTGTTGCTCACCCCTGATCGTGCACGCAAGTATCAAATGGCGGAGGAGGGGAAGTTTGGCAGGTAGGGTGGGCTCGTCTCCCACCCCACCCATGGTGGTGCAGCCACCCACGACACAATCTGTGGTGACGGCGACCACCATAGGTAGGTGGGGAGCCGCGTCTCTCCCACCCCTTGACACAACAGTACGGGTACCCACGGGGTGCGGATTGGGCTACGCCCAACCCCTCCTTTCCCTATTTTTTATTTTAATTTTTATATTATATTTTTTTTTGTTATAATATATTTATATATATATATATAAATGTATATATACTTTCTTGCTGTTATAAACACAGCAACAGCAGACTGATAGTTACAGAAAAATCTTTAGTTTAGTTAAATGATTTTTTTGTTAGAATATATATATATATATATATATATATATATATATATAAACTAAAGATTTTATATATAAATCATATAACTAAACTAAAGATTTTTTTTGTAACTATTAGTCTGTTGTTGCTGTATTTATAACAATAAGAAAGTGTGTGTGTATATATATATATATATATATATATATATATATTCATTTATTTATAAATTCATAAATAGTAGTTGCACAGATTTGTAAATAAGGCATAGATGTCTGTGTAAAATAAAGATTTAATAAATCTTTCAGAGTGTGGATATATATATATGTTGCTAAATATATAATAGCATATAGAAATAAAATTTCCTTCTATAGATTGAAATTAGAGATTTAAGGTTAGATTCTATTATGTTTCATATTTAACTTTAAATTTATCAAATCCATTTTATGTACACATTGAGATATGCATTTCTGAAGTACTATTTAATATGGATTCATCAGAAAGAGTAAACAATTTTTTTTTATAAAAAGAATGATGAACTGATATGTTTTAACATAAATCATGTAGACTGCATTAATTAAACAAAATAGCATATATCTATAAAAATATAATACATGCATTTATAAACATAGGAAAGTTTAAAACTCTATAACTAAGGAAATCAACTTAATAAGAAGATCTAATCTCATAAAACTATTACAATTTGTGAACAGAAATGTTACCTTAGAAAAACCAATAAAACAGAAGTTGATTATTAAGATAAACAGATTTTATACATTCATAGATGCAGATTTACTCTCAGAAATTACGTAAGGGAAAATATTTACTTTCTTTAATAAATTTTACATTTAGGAACTTTATAAATAGTAATGTATTTACTGTATGTATTTCTTAAAATAGAAACAAAAATATTTCACTCCTTCCTTTTTCAACAACTATTACAATTTTCTTCTACATAGTTTATAAGTCGATTTCCAGAATTTTCAATTATATAAGACTTGGTCCTATGGCTATAGGTGAAGCTTAATTTCTCAAATATACAATTTATAATCAACCCAACTCCTCATTTCCAAGCTTGAACACAAATCTTTCCAAGTAGAGGGACAACTACAATATACAAAACAAAAATTTTGTAACAAACAATGGGAGCTCACCTCCTATCCTAGGCCTCTATGAGGCCACTCCTGAGCTAGGGGAAACAAGAAGAAGTTGGGTGATATACAAGCATACCACCACACATATAACAAGCTCAAAACAAAACACATAACTCCCTCCTAAGCTTATACACAATTGGGTCATTATGAACTCAATTAGGGGTGAAGGTGGAACAACCATGTAGGAGAATGCTAACTAGAGTACCTCAAATATGCACAAAATTCCCATGCCTTCCCAAGGATTTTACTACAACCAAAGAACTCCATAAAAAAATTCATAACCCTTTATCAACCCCATGAAAATTTACAAGATAATTTGGCACATGGCGCCTATAACACCTATGATACATCCCTCCTCTTCCCAAGAAGAGACTCTACACTACCATGGGTTCCCAACTAAGCCCTTCACCCATAATGAATCTCCTCCCTCCCAAGGGTGAGATATGTCATTCACTCCCATGAACAAACATGACACAAAACAACAAAGATATAAGAACAAATGTAATTCCTTTCACAAACATTCTATCACAAGAACAACATTTACACAACATAAAATTGTAATAACTAAAATTTAGTAAGATTTTGAAACAAAAATTTCAAAAAAGATCCTCACATAAAATTTAGGAATACCTACCTTACTCCTAGCGAATGGATTGTGGTTGAGATGATCCTTTCCTTCCTATCTCTCCTTTCCTTTGCTTCCTACTAGCAATTCCCTTTATGCACACTCTACAAGTCTCAAAAAAATAGAGAGTGGGCAATCGGCCCCAACTCTCCTCTCCTTCCTCCCTAAAAGGCTCTCCCCCCAACTCTAACCTCTTTCCCAACAATAAGAGAGGTGACATGAGTCCTCTACACCAACCTTGTCCAATTTCATGCATGGAAGAGACTCCACTATCTTGAAGGAGGTGATGATCTTTCCTCTTCCCAATTTTTGCCACTAACCAAGAATGGTACTTTAGAAGGGCCATAAATGAGATTTTGACACAAAAACCATTAAAAAATAACCCCTAACCCAAAGTATAACTAAAGGAATAGACATTTGTAACTCTAACTATCCTATTGGACTCATTTTAACCCTTCAAAAACTCAATTAGAGTTTACCTACGAATTTCCAAGATACCACTCAAGATATTGGGTTTCCATGACAAGTAACTCCAAATGGTAACACTAAAAAATAACCTAGGGTGAAACTTAACCTCACAAACCACATGGGCATGTCATCTCACAATACATATGCCAATTGGTACTACAATACACATCACATTTACACCTTGGCATGCCTAAAAGGAAATAAAAAAATAGAAGAAAGTAAATGTACAAACATGCATAAATACTTTTACAACATATAATACATTATAATTAGGTTATTTCCCTCTTTAGGGTTAACCTTGGCTTCAAAAGCATGTTCACATTCACCCAATCTTGTTTCCCCAATTTTGAACCCATGGTTTATTCACCTGCATACTTGAATAGAGCATCATTAGTCCAAGGAAAAATTTACACATTCATGATATTATACGTTATAATATATTCATCTAACCATAATTTATGCATCACTTTATAGAACTAGGTCATCTATATAGTATAACTAATCAATCACAAAAATCCTTGGAAATCACTTATCTAACATATTAACATCAATTAATATGGATCATTTGTAGAATTAAAACACGAATCCACATTTACATGTCACATGATCAAATTGCAAATTTAGGAACATAAAAATGGAAACTGTACAAACATGTCATCAAGATCTGAGAATCATCTGTGTAAAATAATACATCTAAACATCATCAAAATAGATTCATCATAAGATATTTATACTATGAGAAGTCCAATGCGTAAATGTATCAAAAGCAAATGTATCGTCAAGATAAATAGGATATAAAATATTAGCTCTGAATGGCTGATCGGGGTAGGACCTCACAAGTTACCTTGGTTTTTGGGCAATTCCAAACACATATACAAAATATGTTTTAATTTGAAAAACAAAATGCTAGTAATAACTAAGAGGGGGGGTGAATCAATGGCCTCAAAAAATTATCCTTCAAAATTTAACCACTAATCAATAAACCTCATATTATTATGTCCCTACAAGATGCATGACATGAAATACTAATAATGATTTAACTGTATATCATTTTTCCTTGTCTGTCCTTATTCTCCTTGATTACCAATAAGCAGTATAACTATTTACCGAAACTTAGTAAATAAGCAGAGTATACCGATCAACCCAGTGTTAACTATGTCAGATACAAAACAATAAATAAATGAATCATACATACATAACACATGAATTTTTAACGTGGAAGCCCTGTTAAGGGAAAAATGACTAAGACCGGTACCCCAAATTTTCACTCTTCTTAAGTGAGCCCTATTAGGAGCCAACCCTGTTAAAGGTTACAATTACATTGTTAAGTGTGACCTTGTTAGAGGATTTTATACATAGAGGATGTCACTTAGTATCAGGCATCTATTGCTACCATCCTTAAATCAGCCTCCTTCTTAGACTGTCAATAGGTATCGGGAAATTCTAATGCTACTTTCATGAATCAACCTTTTTGGCACTCCTTGGGATGTACCTCAATATATCGAAGACTGTTAAGTCCTGCTTTGTTAAGAGACTTGATGCTTTAATGGTTAAATTGAAACACTATGACCTATTCATGATGCAACTTTGAATTGCAAATTTTCATATCTATTTAAGTACATTACCTCTATGATCAATGTATCAATTCAATTCTTTGTGCTCCACACTTTCTACTTTTTGATGTTGTGCTTTAATGTTCATCGGTGTCTGCAGAATTCTTTATCTCTCCTTCAACTTGATTGATTAGGACTATATGAAATTATTCTTCATTAGTTTCTCTTCAGCATCCTCTTTCTATTCACTCCCCTTAATTCCTTTTTCATGCATTACAAAAATCAATTAAGCTTGTCTCTTATATAGACATGATATTCACTGTTTCTTGATTCTTGGCATGAAAAACAATCCAGCCCAATTTTTTTTAAAGCATAAATCCTGATTTATCTCATAGTTATCTTCTTGAAAACTGTACAAATCTTCTTTAAATCAATCACTTAACTCTGGTCGAATAAAAGAAAGAAAACAACCAGTTAAGTCTATCTTTAGCTCTTGCCAGCTAGATGTTTTGTCATTTTCTAAACTCTCTGTTCCATCAGTCAACTCTATAATTAGTCATCAGTGACAACTGACAGTTCCATCGGTGTGACTACAGTTAGCTTTGGGATCTCCATCCATTGGGCATCATTGGATTTTTACTCTTCAGGCAACTCTATTTTCAGCTCGTCGGGCATCTTGTGGTTTTTCTTTATTGGGCAACACTATCTTCTACTCATCAGGTATCACTGTGGCTTTTGTTCTTTGCCTTTACTGATGGTGTGCACTCCATCAGTGTTGTCTGTCACTTAGTGAATACTTTTCTTTTATGCATTGTTGAAAGCATAACCTTTGATCCATTGATTCTCTAAAGTCTTTGGCATTATGTACATGACCATACAGATGATATCAAGTTGACATCAATGACAATACAAATCATTAACTAATTTAATGCCTTACATTATCTTCAACTTAACATTATCAAACATTCAATCAGTTACATGTCATCAATCTCTCCCTTTGGCATTGATGGCAACATACTATATTATCACACTATACTATTTCTAATACAATATGAAATACAACAGTTGAGATTCATCAAACTACCAATCTTTTTATTTGATAACTGATAAATGTCTGATCTCCGGTAAGCTCTATTTTAGCTTAGATTTGATTCTTGCAGCTCTTTGTCTTCTGATGTGTTGAGTCATCTTCTTGTGTCAATTTATCTCCTTTGATTATTCTCTCTTTTGTGATGTCTTTTTCTCTTGTTAGCAACTCTCCCTTTGTGTAATCTTTTATACAACTTCTCTCTCCCTTAGGATATAATCTCTCCCTATTGAAGTAATGTGATAATGGATAACCTTTCTCTCTTTCCAAAAAGATGTGACAATATGGATAATCTCTCTCCCTTTGACAACAATGCCAAACAAATATTTTACAAATATCTGACATTCATGTCAAACAATCATTTTCTTTTCATCCATAATATATTCCTTGAATTTTCCTTATCTATCAGTAGTAAAACAATATTCTCTGGTGCTCAGTTCTGATATATACCTGTCTGTATATAGATGTATCTTTGAAATTCATCTCTTTGCTTGCATCAACATGAATGATATTCTGATAATATGTAGGCTGATGCAGCCTTTAGTCATTTTACTGACTGGTAGACAACGGTTTTACCCCTAGTCGCTTTCTCAAGTACTCAAATGTATCCTTGGGTAGTAGCTTGGTGAAGATATCATATAATTATTCTTTAGATTGCACATACTCAAGTATCACCTCTTTTTCTTGAACTTGTTCTCTCAAATAATGATACTTGATGGCAATGTGTTTAGTCTTTGCATGCATGATTGGATTCTTGGAAATGTTTATTTCACTGGTGTTATCACAATAGATAAGTACTAGTTCTAAGATCTTCATATGCATACCTTCCAGGAACTATTTGATCCATGCAATATTTGAGAAATTTACAGCAGCAGCAACATACTCTACTTCTGCAGTAGACTAAGAGATGCATCATTGCTTCTTGCTAATCCATGTGACAAGTTTGTCACCCATAAAGAAGGCTCCTCTAGTTTTTCTCTTCCGGTCATCAAGATTTCCAGCCCAATCAGCATCGGTAAACACCTTAAGTTCAAATTTGTCTTCTCTCCTATACCATAAGCCAAATTCCTCAGTGTTCTTTAGATATCTTAGAATTCTTTTCACAACAGTTATATGTGATTCCTTGGGGTTTGCAGAAAATATAGGAACAATTCCTACTGCATGTGCAATATCTGGTCTAGTGTGTACAACATAAATGAGTTTTACAATCATTGATCTATAAAAAGTCTTATTTATCTCTGTTGTCTTGTCCTCCTTTGTTAACTTACATCCAGTAGCCATCGATGTTCCAATTGGTTTGGAATCTTCCATCTTAAATATTTTTAGGACCTCTTTGATGTATTTGGACTATGTAATGAAAATACATTCACTTTGTTGAATGATCTGTAGACCAAGAAAGAACTTGATCTCTCCAAACATAGACATCTCAAACTCTTTGCTCATCTCATTAGAAAATGATTTTCATAGCATATCATTGCCTCCAAATATGATGTCATCAACAAATATTTCAGCAATCAAAGTGTTAGCATTAGTATCTTCCTTCAAATAAAGATTATTATTTTCACTAGTCCTTACAAATCCAATACTTATTAGATAGGAATGAATTCATTCATACTAGGCTCTAGGAGTTTGTTTCAATCCATACAAGGCTTTGTGAATTCTACATACCATGTTTCTCTTGTCTGGATCGACAAACCCTTTTGGTTGCTCAATGTATACTTCTTCAAGTATTTCATTTAGGAATGTTGACTTGACATCCATTTGATATACTTTGAATCCTTTGAATGCAGCGTAAGAAAGTATTATTCTTACTCCTTCTAGCCTCACAACAGGTGCAAAGGTCTCTCCATAGTCTATACCCTCTTCTTATGTATACCCCTTGCATACTAGTCTTGCTTTGTTCCTTGTGACTTCTCCATTCTCATTTAGCTTATTCCTGAATATCCATTTTGTACCAATGACATTGTTGTCATCTGGTCTTGGCACAAGTGACCATGTCTTGTTCTTCTCAATCTTCTTAATCTCATCATTCATAGCACTTATCCATTCCTCATTATCTAGTGCAGCATTGACAGATTTTGGCTCAAACTCACAAATTAGACAATTTGAGTTTAAAGACTTACTTCTTGTTCTTGTACAAGATTTCTTATCTCCTATGATCTAGATCTTTGTATGGTTCCTTCTTACATATCTTTCAAGTATAGGTATAGCTCTTTGTGTATCAGCTTGATCATCATTTTGATCTTCATTCTGTTCTTCATCACCTTGCACATTATTTTGATTATTATCCTGGCTATCGGTAATAGCAGTCTGACCGTTGGTTGCAACATTCTATTGTTCTAGAATTAAGCACCATTGCTCAGGTAGAGTGTTGGGTTCTTCACAGTATACAAACTTGTTGTAGTCCTCTAGTTCTTTTATGCTTTCCAGCTCATTCTTTTTTTCAAATTCATCTATCTTTACATTTGCACTTTCAACAAATTTTTTAGAAGCGTTGAAGAGACATTTATAATGTTTTCTCTTGGTGGAATACCCCAGAAAAATACCTTCATCACTCTTGGCATCAAGCTTTCCATTTCTATCATCCTTTAAGACATAACATTGACTACCAAATATTTTGAAGTAACTTACATTAGGGGTTTTACCATACCATAGCTCATAAGGTGTCATATTTGTGTCCTTCTTCAATTGTACTCTGTTAAGTGTGTAGATAGTAGTACTGATAGCTTCCATCCAGAAGATTTGGGTGATGCCTTTCTCTATCATCAGTGTTCTAGCACAATCAACTATTGATCTATTCCTTCTCTTAGCAATCCCATTTTGTTGTGGTGTTCTTGGTGCAGAAACCTGTCTTTTTATACCATGCTCATTATAGAAATTAGTAAATTCATCTGATATAAATTCTCCTCATCTATCTGACCTCAAGCATTTCAAATCCTTACCACTTTGTTTCTCTACCATAGCTTTATACCATTTAAACATCTTGAATGCTTCAGATTTATCTTTTAGAAACATGACTGTCATCATTCTAGAGTAA
>MU227738.1:109621-126865 GCA_018584345.1 Thuja plicata
AAGTTTACTTTAGGTGATAGGATGAGAAAATCAGCAAGATACTCCCATGAATCTAAGGTTACTATCACATCTTCTATGAGGCCCTCTGGAGTAATAGTTGAACTATCAGCAAGTTGTAACACTGTGGGTGTTGTTCTTAAGCCTTCTATGCTTAGCTTATGCATTGTATCTTTAGTCATAACATTTATTGCTGCTCCCAAATCAACTAGAGTATTTTTCACAGTCTATCCATTTATTATCAAGTAGACTACTGGACTGCCAGGATCTGAATACTTAGGTATTACCACCTTTCCTAACATGATATATGCTAATTGACCTACAACATGTACTATCTAAGGGTCTTTCTTCTTCTACCCTAGCTTCTTAAGGCATGCTTCCTTAATAGCCTTTCTATAAATAGGTATATCTTTGATAGCTTGGAATAGTGGGATTTGAATATTCATATTTTTCAGCTGCTTGATAATATCAAATGTTTCTTCCTCTTGGGGTATAGGTTTTTTTTTATTTAGCCTCTATGTAAAGGGTGGAATTGAAGCGTGGAAAGTATTTCTATTGGGTATATCAATCGGCTGGCTGGTATTTGGCAATGTGGCTTCTGGAAGCAGTGTTGCAGGAGTGTCTGCAACTTCCATAATTATAGGATATTCAGGTGTAGGTAGGGTCGTACTAGACCTCAAATGGATATCAACTATCCCTAATGAGTAAGTAGGGCACTGCTAAGTGTTAGTAGTGTATGTTTGTTGCTACTGTTGTTTGTTGTTTGAATTTGGCTGCGGTTGAGCAAGCAATTGGGTTGGCTTTGGATTAGCATTAGTTGCTGCAGGAGGTGGCATTATTGCAGGTGGTTGCATTGGAGGTGGTAATTGTGGACTGCCTTAATTTTGGTTAGGCCACTGTGGAGGCCCCCTCCATTGGTTAGTTTGCTACCAATTTCCTTGTGGTAGTTGCCATTGATTCTGCTAATTAGGCCACTGATTATTTTGTTGGTTTGGCCATTGGTTATTCTACTGATTAGGCCATTGGTTACTCTGTGGGTTTTTCCATTGGTTATTTTTCTAGTTAGGCCATTGGTTATTTTGCGGGTTTTTCCATTGGGGTTGAGAGTACTGGGAAGTGTTTTGATAATTTTGGTTTTGCCATTGATTATTGTTAAAATTTGAAAATTGTAGAGGATCTTATGGCATACCTTGTCATGAAGCCCATGGTCAACATTGAGCAATGAAGAACACTTGATCATTGTCTTCTTCTATCTTCATGTAGTCAGTTGGCAAATGTTGGTTTTCCAAGTTGGCTACCAACTTACATCTACAGTCTTGCTTTTGTTTGCGGTAGTGTGAGCAGTACTCAGCCAATTGTGATTCAGCTTCTGCATGCTTCTTCTTGGTAGTCATTGTGTCAAGATGTGTAGCTACATCATTTATAATATCCTGCTTGAAATCCACAAGCAAATTAGATATCTCCAGCTTTGAAATGCCTGAACCAATCCCTTTTGTGACTGTTGACCGGTATCCTCTGCCTTTCTTCAAAGTTGACCTTGAGTAGTTTTGACAAATTTTCTTGAGGTCATCCCAAGAAGATTGGGATATGTCTCCACCAGCCATCAAGTCTAATGCCTCCAGACAGTTGTCATTTACCCCTCTCAAGAAGACTAATTTTTGTGAATCCTCTGCCAATACATGTTGGGGATTCTTCTGCATTGTGTAAAAAAAATGTGAAACATAGTCCTCCAATGTTTCATCTTATTTTTGAGACATCCTAAAGATATCATCTCCTTTTGGGTCACTACCTTTGCAATAATCTTTATATTTCTGCAGAAACAATGTTTGCATCTCATCCCAGGTACCTGCTGCATTGGCTCCTAAACCCATGAACCATCATAATGCTGACTCTTTCAGTGTTGCCAGAAATAACTTGAGCTTATGGGCATCAGTATTATAGTCAAAAATTTGACACAGTATGTCAAACTCAAACAAGAAAGTGTTAGGATCCTCAGTTATAAGACCATAAAACTTTAGAAGAGCAACTGTGGGTATATTCTTGAGATTAGCATTGTTTATAAGGATTGGGAGAGGAAATGGGAAAGTAGGATGTGCCATTACTAGAGGTATTTGATTGTGGGGTTGTTGCTGGAAAGGGGCATTGGCTACTGGATTGTTAATGTTAGCTGGATTTGGGCCAAAATTATCTAGAAAGCTGGCCAAGATTTCTGCAAAAGGTTAGAAGCCACTTACATCAAATAGTTCTTCTCTAGAGGAATATTTTGTAGGAAAGTCAGGGCTTGCGTCCTCAAAGGGTAACTCAACTTCTTCAACTTCCTTGTTCAAATTAGCAGGCTCTACTAGGAGAAATCTTCCATATTCATCTCGTCGCCTTTCTCTTTGATGCATGCAATTGAATTCTTCATGCTTGTGAAGCAATTTTTAGAGATAAAAAACTAATCTAGGAATGAAAAATGACTCAAAAATTTTCCTAGCTTGACACCATCCCCGGTAGCGGTGCCAAAAATGAACCGCCTCACAATAGGTGTGTAATAATCATGCTCAAGGCCTTTCGTAGGAATGGTTCATTCAATCTAAGGACTACTTTTCCTGTTATGAGGTGCATTTAACTTGTCAACCCAGGGACGTATACTTGAAATGGTCGGTATGATATGTGCGCTAGGTTCCTTAAGGAGTCATCCTACTTATGCTGCAGGAAGGTAAAAATGCATAAAAGAAACCTAGACTAGTGCTGCAGGAAAAGAATACATTTATCTTCTTACTGGAATGAACGCTATAAATTGCAACTCTACTGAAACCTATGATTTCAACCTAAAAAATCCATTATAACTATTCTTGCAGATGATGCAGGAACACTCACAAGTTACGATGTTGTAGGAAGAAATGGTAACTTCTATCTGAAATACTGAAAATGCTAGAAATTAAATCTATTCTATTCTAACCTATTCCACCTCCCAAGTGGGCCCCCTTGGTCTGTTTCTGCTAAACTATGAACATAGAATGTAAACCAATAATTACTTCATTGTGTTTCAAAAACTCATTACATAAAAACAAGACATGGAACTTGAAATAGATTGTTGAAAGATACAATAGTTTTCTTTCAAAAACTTATGTCTTTCCTTTTCCTAGCTTACCTCAAACTATCGGTCCAATCCCTATATATAGAGGATCAAACACTTATTACAAAAATAGAAAAGAAACTATCTTGCTGAAAACATGCTAGAGAAGAAGATGGAAATGCAACAACCTACGGTGTGGGTAGTAAAGCTCGGGCAACCAGGTCAACATAATGAAGTGTAGAGGAATATAGGCACACTACATCCCCGCATCCTGGAATAATGGCTCCATTATAGCAGCCATGTTTCCTGGTGCTATAATGATCACTCCATCGTAGCTGGTCCTCAACAGTCCTCCTTGAATGTTGTGGACCACTCTCCAGCCGCTTTCTCTCCTATCAAGTTAGTTATGATGCGAAAATATTCATGCAACAAGCTTAATCAAATTAAATATCCAGATATTAGAACATAGATTCTGATGGTTTTATGAAATACTGCACTATATGTATAATATTAGAAAAATATGTCACAAACATCTACCCATGGTTTATCAGTTCTTTCTAGACTTTATCACAATTTTTTGACTAGTTAGACTCTCAAATATTTTGACAAAAACTAGAAAAGAGTATTAAAATTATACAAAGCAAAGGCAATAATTTGGCCTTATCACCATCCTTGAATGAGCCTCCTTCTTAGACTATCAGTAGGTATCGAGCAAGTCCAATGCTACTTTCATGAATCAACCTTTTTGGCACTCCTTGGGATGTACCTCAATATATAAAAGACTATTAAGTCCTGCTCTATTAAGAGACTTGATGCTTGAATGGTTAAACTGAAACACTATGACCTGTTCATGATGCAACTTTGAATTATAGATTTTTAGATCTATTTAAGTACATTAACTCTCTGATCAATGTATCAATTCAATTCTTTGTGCTCCACACTTTCTGCTCTATGATGTTGTGCTTCACTGTTCATCAGTGTCTACAGAATTCTTTAGCTCTCCTTCAGCTTGATTGATCAGGACTGTATGCAGATATTCTTCATTATTTTCTCTTCAGTATCCTCTTTCTATTCACTCCCCTTAATCCCTTTTTCATGCATTACAAAAATGAATTAAGCTTGTCTCTTATATAGACATGATATTCACTGTTTCGTGATTCTTGATTCTTGGCGTGAAAAACAATCCAGTCAATTTGATTTAAAGCATAACTCCTAATTTTTCTTGTAGTTATCTTCTTGCCAACTGTACAAATCTTCTTTAAATTAATCACTTAACTCTGGTTGAATAAAACAAAGAAAATAACCAGTTAAGCCTATCTTTAGCTCTTGCCAGCTAGATATTTTGTCATTTTCTGAACTCTCTATTCCGTTGGTCAACTCTATAGTTAGTCACCGTTGAAAACTGACTGTTTTGTCAGTGTGACCCCAATTAACTTTGGGATCTCTGTCTGTCGGGCATCATTGGATTTTTACTCGTCAGGAAACTCTATTTTCAGTTCGTCGGGTATCCTATGGTTTTGCTTCATCGGGCAACACTATCTTCTGCTCATCGGGTATCACTGTGACTTTTCTTCTTTTCCTTTACCAATGGTGTGCACTCCATCGGTGTTGTCTGTCACTTAGTGAATATTTGACTTTTATGCATTGCTGAAAGCATAACCTTTGATCCATTGATTATCTAAAATCTTTGGCATTATGTACATGACTGTTTAGATGATATCAAGTTGACATCAATGAAAATACAAACCATTAACTGATTTAATGCCTTGCATTATCTTCAACTTAACATTATAAAACATTTAATCAGTTACATGTCATCACAAAATACTATTGCTCAGTCAATATTGTGTCACTCAGCAGAGCTGTATGTTGTCGCTTGACACTAACTCTTCTATGCAACTCGACATCCATTGAGTACTCGGCGACCTCTGACTTTCTTGACAGTAACTACTGCTCGGTCTTGGCCTTAGTGAGATGGCTCTGTCGCAGTGATGACCGACCAAACTGCCTTGAATATGACTAAGTGTGGGACACTAATAGACAAAAAAACTTAGAGATCAAGACTTGGGTAATGATTCTCATTTAATTAGTTTCAATCATGGTGAAGTTAAAATTAGTTTTCCTAATGATAGAATAAAAAGGTATTAATAGTGTGATGCATTTCTCTTGAATAGCACAATTTTATATATAGATGTGTGTGTGTTTGTGTGTGGATGTACAATTAAGATTTTCCTGTGTAGTATACAAAATTGCTAGATTTTCTTGTTGCAAGGTGTGCGCCTTTGGTATCCTTGTGTTGTGCAACACAGTGGTGGTTTGTGACATGAATTAACTGCCTCCCATGCTTGTATAAGTCAAGTGGTTGTATCGGGCATTAATAGGTCAATCTTTTGGTGTAACGATAACCAACAATTGGTATCAGAGCCTAGTTCCTCCGAAGGAATCTTAATCACTTGAGGTGATCAAGGATGGTAGCTTACAAGAAGGATAGTCTGAGATTTGATGGTATAAATACTCTCTTTTGGAAAGGTCGTGTGGAGTGTCATTTGAGATGCATTGGTGAATAACTTTTGGGATATTACTGAGAAGATGCATAATCCTCATTTAGTTCTTACTACTCCTAATGAGAAAAAGAAGGTTGAATACAATATTAGAATTAAGGAAGCTTTGTTGAGTGATCTGACTGATATCAAGATGGAAAATGTAATGGAATTGAAGACTTCTCTTGAGATCTTGAAGTAGTTGGAAATCTTGTATGAAGGTGACACTTATGTCAAGCTTACAAAGTTGCACAACTTAAAAGGAAAATATGAGACATTGAGATCAAGAAAAGATGAGAACATTACTTCTTACATGTAGAAGGTGAATGAGATAGTGTGTAGTATCATATGTACCATTGGATAGTTGGATGAATTAGAAATTTTTGCTAAAGTTCTTAGATATTTACCTCCTCCCTATAAACATAAAGTTGTTGATATTGAGAAGATCAGAACAGTGACAAATGTAATTATGCAATTATGCAGTTGGAAGAAGAAATAGGCATGAAACTTAAAAATCTAACATTTCAAAAGGAGAAAAATTTGGCACATACTAAAATAGGAACACATTTTCATGCAACGTAAAACATTAAAAATAAAAATTTACTTATATGCCCATTGCCATATAATCGCTGATGTGAGTAAAATGAAAACCATATTTTGTTACTGAGAAAAGCAGGCCAATCACACATATACATGGAAACAAGAGTTCGAAACATGCTCTGTCACACTTTGGAATTCAAGGGTTCTTTTTTTTTGCAGTGTCTAACTAGAAAACTAAAACATTATGTGCATGTGCCCGTGCCTCATAGAATACTTTCAATGTCAAAGTCGACCGTATTCTGACTAGTTCATCCTCCAGCCTCCCTTGTCAGAAGCAATCAATACGTTAAAATATTAAAACTTTAAATATGATAGTAAAAAGTGCCAGCTAATATATTCGATAATTAAATCTTTGGGAGCACATGTGGTTCGTAACATTTTTAAGACTTATAAATATATATATTGTTGATTTTAATTCTAATATAGTATGAATTTATTAAATCTCCGTATTAATATTTGAACATGATGTAATATATTTAATTTGTGTTTTGTAATTTGATAATATGATTTAATATATATGTTATTTTTAATTATATGTATATGTTGAATTTAAATGATTATATAATATAAAATATAAATTATCTCTCTATTAAAGTATTATTAATATACATTAATTTTTATAATTTATAAAAAAATATAATTAATATTTTACTTATTTTTTAAATTATATATATTTATTTAAATAAATAAATTTATATTATACTTTAAACCATGTATTTAATTTGTTATCCTTTTATAATGTATATTTGATATTAAAATTATATGAATTAATTTAATTATGAATATAATTTCTAATATCTAAATTATAAATTTATGTAACTTATAATTAATGATTGTATTTTTTATTACATATTATTTAGTGATCTCATATTGCTTTATTAAATCTTTATTTTCTTATATATATCCTTTAATTTTTTTTAAATATTTATATTAATTATAATATAAGTTTTAAGTTAATATTTAAATATAGAATCAATTCATGTGAAAATGAATGTAAAGAAAATATATCAATATTATTTGTTATCGTTAACTTATAATTATTCGTTATAAATGTATTTAATATAATTATTATCATTAATTTATAAGTTACGAATTGATGACAAATTTGATTTGTAGAATATTACTATTATATATGATCTTGATAATATTTAGATTTTAATTTAAGTTAAATATATAATATTAATTATAATACCCAAATTTAAACCCTAATCCTAACCATAATCTAAACCTTAAACCTAAACCCTTACACTAATCATAGTCCTAACCCTAAACTCTAACTTTAACCATAATCATAACCCAACCATAGAATAATAATGAAAACCCTAAACTTAACCATAGTTCTATCCATAACCATAAATCGTAACACTAACCCTAACTATAACCGTGATCCTAACCTTGACCCTAATGACAACCATTACCATGGTATAAACCATAATTATAACTAAAATTTGAACCATAATATTAAACCTTAAATATAATTCCAACTCTAATCCTAACCCTAACCCTAGCCTTAACCCTAGAACCATGATGAAAACCCTAAACCTAAGTGTAGTTCTAACCAATAACCCTAAATCCTAATCCAAACCATAATCTTAACCATGATCATAATGTTGACCCTAACAATAATTCAAACCCTAACCCTAACCATAGTGTAAACCCCAACCCTAATAGAAATTTAAACCATAACCCTAATCCTAACCATCTTCCTAGCCATACGCCAAACCCTAGACCCAACTATTATGTAAACCCTAATTATAACCACAATCCCAATTCTAAACCTAATCCCTAACCATAATCCTTAGCATTATATAAGCCCTAAAATTGGCCATGATTCTAACCATAACCCTAGATGCTAATTCTAACCATAATATTAATTCTAACCCTAACCCTAACCTAAACCCTAAACCTAAACCTAAACCTAAACATAACCCTAACTCTAACTATTTATCTAAATTAAGAATGACCCTAAACCTAACTATATCATTTACCCAAAACCTAATTATTACCATAATCATGATATAAACCCTAACCGCAATCCTAAACCCTAACTATAAACTTTATCCTAATTTTCAAATTAAGATTAACCCTAATTCTAACCATAATCTTAACTCTAACCCTAACCTAAACCCCAAACCTAAACCTAAACATAACCCTAAATATAACTATTTATCTAAATTAAGAATAACCCTAAACCTAACTATATCATTGACCCATTACCGAATGCTTACCATAACCATGATATAAACCCTAGCCGCAACCCACCCTAACTATAAACTTTATCCTAACTGTCAAACTAACCTTAACCATAAGCAAACCCTAATATGAACCCAAACTAAACCCTAATCCAAACACTAACCCTAAACCTAATTGTAAGTCTAACCTCATCCTAACTATAACAAAAACCCTAAACAATAGGTAAACCCTAACTCTAACAATAATTGCAAACCTAACCTTAAACCCTAACTCTAACTAAAATTCTAACACTAACATTAACCATAATTCTAACTGTCATCCTAACCATACTCCAACCCCTAACATTAACCCAATCCTGACCATGATGTAAACCTTAAGCCTAACTATAATCCCAAAGCTAACCCTGAGCCCTAATTCTTACCATAACCCTAATCCAAATTGTAACCCTAACCCAAACCCTAACTCTAGCCCTAACCATGATGTAAACCCTAATCAAAACTACTACAATCCTAATCCTAAACCTTAATCCCCCTCATAATCCTTACTCTAACTCTATCTATAAATGAAACCCTAATCCTAACAATAATACTAACCATAACCCAAATGCTAACCCTAACCATAATCCTAACCTTGACCCTAACACTAAGGCTAACCATGATGTCAATCCTAACCCTAAACTAAATCTAAACCATAACCATAATCCTAACCATGGCATTGACCATAATTCTAACCATAACCAGAAGGATGGCTCCATATTTAGAGATAGTATCGAAACCCAACCTTAAGATTACAATTTATTAAAAATATGCTATATAGTTATATATAAATTTATGAATTTATATAATTAATATTATGTATTATGTTGATAATATTTAGATTATAATTTAAGTTAAATATGAAATTTTGATAATGAGTTACATAAATTTATAATTAGAATATTAGGAATTATATTTATAATTAAATTAATTCAAATAATTTTAATACCAAATATATATTATAATAGAATAACCTATTCAAATATATATTTTAAATTATAGTATACAATTATATATTTAAATAAATATATATAATTTTAAAAATACTTAAAACAATAATTATATTTTTATTTATAAAAAAATAACATATATTAATAATAATTTAATATATAGAAAGAGAATTTATATTTTATATTATATAATCATTTAAATTCAGCATATTTATATAATTAAAAAAATAGCATATATATTAAATCATATCATCAAATCATAAAATATAAATTAAATATATTATATTATATTCAAATATTAATATAAAGATTTAATAAATCCATACTAGAATTATAAAAATCAATAAAATATATATATTTATAAGTTTAAAAAACTTTAGAGCCACTCGTAGTGACTCTGCTGACAAGGATGGGTGGAGGATGAACCCTGTGAGAGTACGCTCGGCTCTGACATTGGATGTATTCTATGAGGCATGGGGATATGCACATAACGTTTTAGTTTTCTAGTTAATTAGATTCTGCCTTATTTTTCATCTCTGCAAATAAACTAAGCTGGTCAAAACCTTTTTCAAAATAAGTCTTCGTCCCACTAAGTTTGTCTTTAGAGGGTGTACGAAAACCGCTATAATCCTTGTATTTATCTTGGTACTCACTTTCACTTTCTCTTTGCTTTTCAATTACATATCTCACGTCTACGCTCTTTTGTTGATGCACACAGTGGACAATTTACTTTTCCTTGTAGAATTACAAGTAAAGGACCTCCATTACTGTTTGGCAAAGGTTTTGGAGATGCTTCTAACTTAGTTGGAGGCATAGCTATCGCTACACCAAATCCTCTTCCCCATTTCCTCCACATTTGATCTGTCATCTCTTCTTTTATAAAATGCAGTGAACAAGCTAGAAAAATGTACTACAATGCAATGCACTAATTTTATTCCTTCCCCATATAAATAAATGCAATGAAATGTCATTAGAGAGTCGTGACCATACATTTTTTGTGCTAATTACAAACAAATAAACATAAAACCATTCGTAAACGGTCATAAACTATGTTTTTAATAAATCAACATCCAATTATAATATTGCCTAAATTATATGATAATACCTTATGGATATAGTTAAATTATAATATTGCCTATTATATGATGCCTTATGGATAGAGTTAAATGTAAATTTAAATTTGAAAATGGTAATTCAATTATAAATTTTTTAATTAACCTATTTTTTATAATCTTTTTAGGATTTACAGTTCACATCATAATTTTTTTTTTTGTTTTGTTTTTATGAATAAGTCTGACCAAAATATGTTAACGTAGGAAATCTAGAGTTACAACATAATAAAAAAATATTAGGAGGAAAAATCACTCCCGGCTAGTCATATAAGCATAAGCCCATAGTCCAAAAGAAACTAGAAAAGAAATATTATAAAACTAATTGGGCCAAGCCCAGATCATTAAATTTATTGTGAAAGCAACATAAATGCTTAACCATCCAATATTATTCTTAATAAAAAAAAAATTGCAAATAATTTTTCAACTTACAATTAATTTAATTAATATAAATATCATGAAAGACACTCAACAAGAGTAATATACATGTATAATCAAGAGATAAATCTCAATCCTATTGTAATCTAGTAAGCAAGCCTGACCTTCTCAATAAACATCTTTGTAGCTTTGTGCAATTTTTTAAAAATGGCCCTATTACTGTTACTGTTACTAAATTTGTTAGCTCATCAATATATTTTTACTGAACAGGGGCAAGGAAACGGCCAACATAAATTGTCCACTCCTTGGTAAAAGAGGAATGTCATATACTTATGTCGTCCATTATTTTTTATTTCGAACTTTAAAAATTTTTATGCTTAGCTTTTATAGAAATATTATGTAAGTAATAATTTACATTAATTTATTCATCTTTATATTTTATTTTATGAGTTTTAAATTGTATATTAATAAAATAATAAATATAATATATTAATGGTTAATTATATATTATTTTTACTAATTTTCATTTATTATTATTTTTATTTTTTTTATTCTTTTTTTTTTGTATTGATAATAAGATGATCAGAAAGTTTTATACAAAAGAGAGTTTCAGAAATTGTCAAAAGAGAGACATAGTCTCACATCGAAGAGTATCAAAAAATAACAGACATCGTCGAAAAAGAGTATCTACTCAGCATAGAGAAGTAAATAGCAAGGATCTAGTGTAAAATATCATAGTAGGTGTCTGCCCAAGCAGTCCACCCCAGGGGGCCTTCCATCCATACTATGTTCTTCTTAGCCTGGATTTGTGCCAGCATGAAAACCTGGTCATCCGTGGCATTTTTGTTATTCTTCGATTCCTCGTGCAGTTTCTTAACTGTCTCATCGAAAACAACAAGATTCTCCATGTGCCTCCTCTATTTGTACCCATCTTTCATCTCAAAGACAAACATGGTGGAATGACCAAGCTTCAGGAACCTCTTCAGCTTCTCCCCGCTAATCAACATGTGGATAGAAACCTGCAAAGAAATTTAAGAATAAGTGAGTTTACGGAAAGACTCAATAAGAACTCTGGGACTGTCAAGAAATTTTTCTTCATTCCTGCACTTCCAAATTTTCCAAAGGATGTTAGAAGACAAAATATTCCATAACAGGTTAGTATCTTTCTTTAAGCAATGAACATGCCCATTGATAATTTCAAAACTATTAAGATATTTAGGGTAAGTAATCCCAAACATAGCCCAAATTTCTTTAGCAAAAGTACAGTCAAGAAGGATATGCATGGTGGATTCAGGAATCTTGCAGATGCTGCAAATTTTAGAAGCAGAGGAGTCTTTCCTAATATGGATCCTATCAAGAAGCATTAGCCACTTAAAACAACTTAACTTAGGGTCAATGTCGTATCTCCAAAGTCTGTCAAAGTAACTTTTCCAAGTATTAGAGTCCATATCAGTATACCATATTTTATTGACATGATTGATGATAGTATCATTCTGATTGAGAATTTTATAGATGTTCTTGGCTTTAATTTTATTCACAACAGTGCCATTAGGCCATTTAATTTTAAAAAATCTATGGGAGTCAATATGACAGGTGTTGGGTAAGTCCTTGCAAGCTTTAAAAATCATGTTATAAGTCTTCTTTTGGGATAGGGGGATTTTGAATCTAGATTTGAGCACCTCCCAAATTATAAGCCTGTCATTCTCAAACAGGTCTATAAATTGTGAAATACCCAAATTGTGGCACGCTCTCGCAGAGCATCCTCGAGAGAGAGCAAGAGGTTTTCCAGAGAAGTGCCAATTCCACCAAATGGACCTTTCACCAAAAAGAAGGCTAGAGTCATGGAAGGTCTTATTAGAGATAAGATGTTTAATATGTTCCCAGGCTTTCCAGATAGTTTTGAAGACAGCGGATCCTTGGACAGAGATAGGAAAGTCTCCAACAATGAGATCACAGAGTGGCAGATTTTTCCAAGACTTAGCTTTTCTAGGGACACCTCTCTCAATTTTACTTCTGATAAGAACCTTCCATGGCTCATCCCCTTCCAGAGAGTGGAAGATCCATTTCACGGTAAGGTCAATCCCTTGAGTTTTAATGTCCTTGAGCCCCAGCCCACCAAGTAATTTATCAGTGTGGCACCATTGCCAATTAACAGCGTGAACATCCGGGATGAGGAATAATAGATGTTGTAGGATGAGAGAATTTTTGGTAGACCTGAACTCTGCCAGCCAAAGAGAGAGATCTATTGTGCCATTTATCCATCTTTTTGGTGATTTTTCCCTTAACCCAGAGCCACATATCCTTGGTAGGTGGTTCCATAGAGAAAGGGATAACAAGGTATATAAAAATCTAGTGAGGCCCACCCCATTGGAAATTAAAATTATCAAACCACTCCGGGGGCCGATCATTCCACCCAAGGCAAATGCATTTGGAGTGGGATAACCAGGCACCAGAGATAGTGCAAAAAATGCTAAGTTTGTTATATATAGCAGTAAAGTTCTCTTCAGATACTTCAAGAAAGAAGGAAGTATCATCAGAAAATTGGGAGTTGATGAGTTTAGATTTATTGGGCAGAGTGATACCTTTGACAGCTTGGGAGGTGGAGTTGTCCCTAAGAATATAAGTGACGGCATCTGAGGCAATAACAAAAAGAGCAAGAGCAAGGGGGAAACCTTGTCTAATAGACCTACCAAGAGAGAAAGGTTCAGACAAAGAACCATTCACATCCACTTGAGCATAAGCATCTCCAAGAAGGAGGTTAACAGATTTATTGAAAGCAAAAGGAAATCCAAAGGCTTCCAACATCATGGATATAAAGTCCCATTCGATCCTGTCATAGGATTTCTCAAAGTCAAGAAGTAACATAGCGTTATTTTGTTGAGAGTGTCTAGACCAATCCATAGCTTCCCAACCAGTTATAAGGTTTTCAAGAATGAACCTACCCTTAATGAAGCCAGTCTAGGAAGGGCTAATGAAATTTGGCAGAATATTCTCCACTCTATTAGCTAAAATCTTAGCAATAATTTTGTAAGACACATTGAGGAGGGTAATTGGCCTCCAATTCTTAATAAGGGCCTTGTCTCCATCTTTGGGGATCAGTTTAATAATACCACTGTTAATATATCTTCCTAGGGAGCCTTTATATAGGGCTTCTTTATAAAGATCATATAGGTCGTGGAAAATCCAATCCATGTTAGCCTTATAGAATTCCACAGGTAGCTCATCAGGACTAGGTGCCTTGTCATTATTGAGTAAATTAATAGCCTGTTTGATTTCCTCAATAGAGATATCACAGCCAAGAAGAGTAGCATCATGCATGGATATTCTATTAGGGATAAGGGTCCTGTAGTTTTTTCTAAGGCATTTGGCTTCCTCAGTATCTTCAGAGGTGAAAAGATCTTTGTAGAAGCATGCAAAGGAAGCTTTTATGTCATTAACATTATTAATTTCCATGTTGTCAACCACTATTCTATCAATAGTTTCATTGCACTGCTTTTGTTTGAGCAGGTTAAAGAAAAATTTAGACTCCCTATCCCCATATTGAAGCCAATGGGCACGGGATCTGATTTTAGCTCCTCTAACTTTGATCTGTTGATGTTGTCTGAGCTCAGATCTAGCCTTAGAGACATTAGAAATAAGATCACCATTAGTAGGATCAGACTGGACACCCATCTCAGTAGAGTGGATATTGTTTGAGAGCAACTTTTCCTTGAATCTGTAATCTTTGGCTTTCTTTTGACCTAAGGTTTGGAGTAGGGATTTCCAAGAGAGGATGTTATGATTCCAAAGATCGATGTGGGGGAGAGGAGGGTTATTCCTATTAATAAGTCTAATGAGGTTAATGGCAGAAAGGATATCTTCATCCAAAAGAAGAGATGCGTTAAGAATGAATTTGGGGTTACCTGACTTATGCCAAATAGGGGAGTCATTAAGCCTGACCAAAATAGAAATAGGGTGATGGTCTGAGAGAGCGGTAGGCGACATAGTGACCAGGCCACCACGAGAATTGGGGAGAAAGGAAAAAAAAAAATTATTAGCGTAAACTTTATCCAGTCTGGCATACATTCTAGTATCACCTTGTTGAAAATTGCACCATGTATGCCATGGGTCATTTTTGGAGTCTTTATTGCCAGTTAATGGATCAAATAATTTTTTACTACATTTTAGATTAAGCCAGTGAGTTTTTTCAGTATCTTTCCAAGAGAAGGGGAGGCCACCCATTTTATCCTCTTGAGATTCAACCATGTTGAATTCATCCCCAAAGAGCCAGGGGATGTTCAGGAGGGAGTTTAGCCAATCCTAGAGTTTCACTCTTTCCTTGACATTATTGGAGGCGTAAATGGAGCAAACACCAAATTTGCAATTCTTAATATTAAAGGTGAACCAAACTACCCTATTATAGGGGGACACACCTTTATCAATTATAGAATTAGACCATTTTGGGGTTGACAAGCAAACCAGCCCCTCCCCTCCCTTTAGGATGATTAGTATAAATTTTGATAGCATCATTCCAAATGTAATTTAAGTTACAATCAAGCATGAAACCTGTAGTTTTTAATTCTTGCAACATCAGGATATCAATTGAGCTAAGAGAATTTAAAAAATGTTTAACAATAAACTTTCTGTCAAGGGACTCGAGGCCCCTAATGTTCCATGAAGTGCAATTCATTTTGAACTAGATTGGGGTGGGCTGCAATTAAGTTTCATCACCTCATTGGGAGGCGTATTGGTATCTGAGGAGACCTCACCATTTTTAGACCCTGAAGAGCTTTTATTCTTAGAGCCAAGAGATCGTCCTCTACATTTGGTTTTTGGGAAATCATTTTTATCATCATATTCATCTTCGTCAGATAGAGGTGACACCACCACTTCTGTATCCATGACCGGGTTCAAATTATTATTAGCGTTCACCCTCGGGGTCACAATTTTATCAATAGTTGTAGGTTGTGTGGGTTTGTAGCTAGCGGGGATGACTTCAAAATGATATTCAACATCAAGTTCTTTCATTTTTTTAAGGTCTTGAGATTGTATCAGATCTAAATGATCGTTAGGAGAAGATTGGGAAGTGTCAAAGATGGTGGAATTAAGAGGGAAAGGGACAAAAAGCGGCAGAGGAGAGACCGAGGGAGGTTTGTTATTTTTCCTTCTCCTTTTTTGTCACAATTTGGAAGCTATCAGAAGGAGTAATAATGGATCAAGTTTCAAAGATGGTATTCATAGGGGATCGAGAAGGAGGGGAAGCTGAGGAGGGTGAGGCAACATCTAGGGAAGCATTTTGGAATTCAACCTGAGGGGAAGATGATGACTCTTGGGGGATATGCTTAGGTTTAGACAATGAGGGAATATTAGAGGAAGGGTTTGATTTTGCAGAAGTTGGATTTTTTTTAATGATTGGGCATTCCTTTCTCATATGGCATTCATGTTTACAAAGAAAACACACATTTATTCCTCCTAAGATATCCATCGGGCAAGAGTATGGGTATGTGCAAGATCATGGGGGGCCAAAAAGTGGCGATGTGAAAAAAATCCAATTTTCACTCATCCAAAAGCGCATGAAAGCGCTTGTTGACTTTTTAGTAGGCCTGGGTGTCAGTACACCTGGGAAAACCTGACACCAAAGCACAAGCCTAATTGGGTACATGATATTTTTGGGTACCTGAAACCTATGGCATAAATCAAAAACCTGTGAGTCACATTCCTCATTTCTCTCATCACTTTAGGTTTGAAAAATGGCTAGATATATCATATACATGATTTTTTTGGGTACCTGATTGCTCCAACAACAAATTTGACTCCATAGTTTATCCGATAAGTAAATTCTTGTTATGTCTGGATTGATTTTTTTCATTTTCATGTTAAATGTAGGTCTTTTGGTAAAAATGGGGTTTTGTATCGATTTTTTTAATAATATATGAAATCAATTTGAAATTTATATTTGTATATTATTTAATCAGGTATGGCTGACAATAATGAAGATAATAACCCTCCCCCGCCAAATAATGATCCCCAAAACAATCCAGAACCACTTCAAAACCCTCAATCTTTAGAGGATTTGATACAAGAGAATCTGAACACTATACGAGGCTTCAAAAACATGTATAAGAATACACCTACCTTAGCTCCTATGCTTGCCACCCTAAATACCATTGTTGAAAACATTGACACCCTTACACAGCAACATAATGCTGCTCTTCATTGGTGTGATGATATGCACACCCAATTTGATGACGGGCTTGAGCATGATGGGATTGCTTCCCTTAATATAACTAAGGAAGATATAGCCTCCCTTTTTGTTAATCCTAAAACCGGATTAAAAGTTGACCCCAAAAAGCCAAAATTATCAATAAAATGGTGCATAAATGAAGCAATGCGCACACACTT
>MU227738.1:140429-152972 GCA_018584345.1 Thuja plicata
CTAAGAGAAAATCAACAAGGCTTGGGTGCACTTGTTTGGCTCATCGGAGGTTGTGATGAATCTCTACTTGTTATTTAATAGTATGCTTTAGATATGTATGATGTTGTTATTTAAGGTTTATCTCTAACGTTTGCATGTCTGAGTGTGCTCCCAACAGGTTAGGTTTTATTTCATATATTTTGGCACGCCCGGTGGGACCCACATCCCTATTTTTCTAACATTTTTGCAGAATTTTTTGCAGTTCAGAGAACTCTAACGCAGACCCGTCTCCGCTATGGAGTCGCCATCTCTGCTGATCACCCTCTCTGAAACTCGGTCATCTGCAAAACTCGGTCGTCTGTGTAGAATTTTTGTTGTCTCCGCCTACTTAAAAGTGATTTATAAAACTGTGGTTTAAAAACTATTTTTATTAATTTTCAGTATTTTTAACTCTCGGGTTTCTGACAGAGATAGATTTTTTAAAGAGTTAAATGCTGACAAAGTTGATAAAAATATTATTTTTCAATTTTAATAAGTCTGTTTATTTTATATAAAAATCTGACTGTCTGTTCTCTGTCGTCTGCGTAGGTATTCTGTTGTTTCTGCAGATCGTCGTCTGTGCAAATCACCGTCTGTGATAACCCGCCGTCTGCACCTGTTTTCTAAGACTTGTGTTTTTTAACACATTTGACATTCCAAACTACTAACTAGTGCATACAGGTTTTGGGATTTATGTTTTGAATGATATTATTTAATGAACTTGTATGTTTAAACACTTATTTTGGAATGTATGCTGGGTAAAATGAACCTCACTCAATCTTGAATGTAAAGGGAATGAACCTCACAAATCTTGAATGGCATAAGGCAAATGAACACACCTTTTATTTTCTGTGTGGGAAATAAATTGAACTTGAATGATTAACCATACTATTGTGTCTTTTGCTTAGGTAGAAAACACTTAGTTGCTCTTAAATAGGTTCAATTTGGAATGAACTCTTTTTGGTGTGTTTGAAGAAGTGTTTCTCAACACTTCTTTCAAGCTATTTGTCTTTAATTTAAGTGATGCTTTGATTAAACTATATCTGTATCCTCTCCCCTTGCCTTCGTGAATCTTGGGTGAAGAGAAAGCTTAGCTTAATCAAGCCTCTAGAGAGGCCTGTCTAGAGGGAGCGCTTCCCCTTTAGAGGACGACCTCAAACCAGTAATCCCTTCGGCCGGTATAGAAATAAGGTGTGACCCAAAGGTCCACTTTATCCCTTCAAGCTCGGGCGGGTCATGTTCAATGGTAGTCTATACTGAGTGAATATCCTCAGCATACTGGCATGGTTGAACTAGAGACTTAAGTGTCTCATGTTGTACAAACCGATTGCAGGGACGCCACAAAACCTTATTAGCAACTATAAAGTAGTAGCCTACCCGGTTCACCTCTGAACGGTAATTTATTATAGTGCAAGGGGAGGGAAGAATCTCCCCCTAAGATTCCCATAATACATGTCCCAGGGTATTGTGTTGCAAAAGAGATCTTCGTAGCATGGTGACAATACCTGGCAAAAGGCAAAAACACGGGCACCCTTCTGGGGGTGACATGCTGTGTGAGCTGAAGGACTACCAAGAAATGGACCTATAATATTTCACGCGAAGCCAAATTCCTAAGATAGATATTGTTTGAACAGTCTTTTCAATGTGCTAGACCTAGTGAAAACATAACTGGTTTGAAATAATCACTTGAATATACACAATCAGAATATTACAAAGCTAGAAAAAAATCCCTTAATGTCACATGTGATTGTATCCCTCAAGGTTGCTTTGTCCCTTGTTGGATTGTTTTGAGACGTGTGTTTGTTATTTTCTAGTTTGCTTGTGCTTAAAATCTGTTCTTGCCATCAAACAATTTGCCCAAAATCAGACTGAACATCAAAAATCTACCCAGAATTTTAACACACTACCTTAGTCTCAGTCATCCGTCTCTGCTCTAGATCTGTCGTCTACGCAGATCACCATCTGTGTAGATCGTCGTCTACAAAAATCATCATCTACGTCTGAGACTGCCGTCTCCGCTTCAAAATAGTGAGCTTCAAAAATTGGCCAAGATAATTGAAATTTGACCATCTACAAGACCCTAGAACCACTTGTCCTAAATCATTCATCCACTTGGCCAAAATTGATTTTTTCATGACATGACCAGTTTTAAGAAGCATAAGAAGGTTAAACTTCCTACATCTTCAGTCCTTAAAGAGAAAAAGGAAACCACCCGTAAACCCAAGGAATTCCAACACATTGCAACATCTATCAAACAAGGTATTGAACACCGTGAAAAACTTGACAAAATCATCTACAAAAATACCGTTTGCAAGCTCATGGCCATGTTTTCACTCAGTATATTTTTTGTCACGCTTGAACAATACGATTAGGTAACACCTGACTTCTGGATCATTCTTCCACTTCTTCCATCATCATCCTTCCTTTGGAGCATTAGATCAAAATCAAATCAAATCCTTAGGTTGAAAGACCTTAATCAGAGTATTGTGAACCTTCATCCTCAAACAAACACAATATTACTTGTAGACCATCAGTCTGTCTCAAGTAATTTAAATCCCTTAGTGATATCCCATTTTTCTTGAGATCACAAGTCCATCTTCAGGTAGAATAGATATTACTTTAAATCCTTTGTGTTTGTATCATCATAAGGTTTAACATGCTTAGGTTTTATCTCAAAAACCTTTAAATCAATCAACTCAACTATCCAATCAATCAAATCAATCTTCAATCAAATAAAATCAATCATCAATCAACCAATCATTCAATCGATCGATCAATCAATCAAATCCAATCCAATCAAATCAAAGATCTTTGCTCCAATTCATCTTTCGTATCTCCTTATCTTTCATTCTTCTACCATTGTATGCTTGTCACTCGATTCCAAGCCAGAAACATGAGGAGAACAACATCCAACACTAATCGTGAAGAGAACCCATTTGCCACCCATTACGTTCATGGAAGTGGGGTATGAGCTAAGGAAGTGGCTGAAGAAATAGAATTAGTAGACCAAGATGAAAGGCCCAATCAAGTGATTGACTTCCTTAGAGACCCCTACAATTTGGAAATGGTTGAGAAGGCCATATTGCATAATAGTGATGAGATATTTCTGAATCTCATCCATAATGGTGTCATAGTTCCTAAGGACTTTGATGAAACACTCCTTACCAGAAATGTCACCAAAGCCACTACAGCAGCCATGGCTTCTACTTCAAATGCTCCATCATTGTGTGACACTGGTAAAAGACCTGCTAGTGAACCTCCTACGTCAACAACAATATCAACACCTATATCAACAACCATATCAATACCCTAGTTGACACCTAAACAAATCCAGCAAATCATAAGTGCTTTACCAAACCATACTACACACAATAGCACTCAAAATATGACAACTCAAGGAGCAAGTGATAATGTCAACAACGTAGGGCAAGTTTCCATGCCCTTATCCTCCTTGTTTCAAACATTGGGGGCAAAAATGTATGGAAATAATACATCACAAGCCTATCAATATATACCTCCTCCGACAATTGGTATGACCTCCACGGCCTTTCAGCTGCACAATTTGGAGGAGGTGGAGGTTATGTACCCCCATTTCTCACACAAAATACTCCAAATTTCACCCAACAAATCAATGAGCTCAAAAGTATTGTACAAGGTTTACAAAGTGGGGGAAAAAAGGAATTTTCTTTCGAAGAGATTTGTCCCTACCCGTTTGACACGTCTATCACAATGCAACCCTTTCCACCAAACTTTGAGATGCCTAAATTTGAAAAATACAAGGGAGAAACATGTCCTCTCCAACATCTCAAGGAATTTTACATTGCATGTCAAGAGGTTGCTTATAATGAGAATTATTTGAAAAGAATTTTCACTAGGAGTCTTGGGGGCGCAGCCTTGGAATGGTTTATGGCCCTTCCTTATGGGTCAATTTCTACCTTCTCTGACCTTGTGGAGAAGTTTGTTGGACAATATTCATATAACATTGAGCATCAAGCAACACTCAGTGATTTGTGTAACACTAAACAGAAGAATGGAGAAACCTTTGCTAGTTTCTTACAATGATGGAGACATATTACAAATTGCATGCCATGGAAAAATCCCTGATAATCACTTAATTGACATCTTCACAAAGAATTTAATCCCCAAAATGTCCTTCCAAATGAAGATGGCCTCACCAGATACCTTTGAAGCCCTTGTCAAGAAGGGAAAAGTTTTGAGTTTATAAATATACTTTCTATATGTTACATGGGTATATGGAACTAAATCAATGTCTTTTTGCCCTACCTTAAGTCGGGTGGTTTTCCTATAGCCATATGATGAGAGCGAGTTAGTAATAAACTTATTATGGATTATTGTCTTGGATATGTGCATGTGCTAACCTTTTGCAGGAACAATGGATCCACAGCAAAGGAAGGAGTCAACATTAAAAGAACAGAGTGATGCCATGAAAAGGCCAACTATTGTGGGGCTCACGATGATTCCACTATACGAGGATGAGAATGGTTCCTATTGTAGATAAGTCTTAGCTGAAAAGGGGCCATGATGGAGTAAAAATAGCAGTGGTGCATTCCTAGATTTCACATATGATTAAATGTAGTTTGTTTCTATAGTTAAAGTTGTTGATCATGCTTCTTAATGGTTTCCATATCTCGGATGTTGGGGAATCCTAGTTGATAGGAGTTTGTTTTAAAAGTGTTGATAAATAATCTGGAAGTTCTGATTCCAGGGGTAGAGTTAGTATTATAGGAGTAAGTAGGACTCTATTTCTCCTGTAGCCATTCGTGACAGCACCAGTGGTTTTTCCTGCAGCATAGGTAGTTAGCTAGTTTACTGATTCCTACAGCATAGACAAAGAATTAGCTTACTGTTTCAGCAAGTTCTTTTACCTTTAAATTAAGCTGTTGATTCCATTTCCTAGTTTAGTTTCATTTTAGTATTTTCCATTTCTTAAATAGTAATGACTTTTAGATTATATTAGAGCATATACCTTGCCAATACCATTTCAAAGCTTACGTTCCCTGGTCGATAATTTAATGAGTTCGGTATATTATTTCTAGTAGGAAGGATGCATAATCCTTAAAATATAGAAGTATTATAAAGAGCAACCATTTTTGGCACCGCTGTCAGGGATGGTGTCAATCTAGTCTACCCTAGCATCATTATCTTAGATTTAGTTTAGCCTTTGTTTTTATGCATAGGAGAAGAGATCATCTTGGGAGTTTTCTCCCTCGTAATTATCAGGCTAGACCTCTTGACTTATTTACCGACATCTTTAACCCTGAATTCGAGGAACCCCAAGTTGCGATCGAAGTAGTCAAAGAACAATTTGAGAACGTGTTTGTTGATACATTTGACCACTTCCCATCATCTTCATCCTCCTCTGAAGAGTCCTTACATCTAGATGAGATTTTTGTTGAACCAAAAGATTTGATGCAGCATCCAAGGCCTCCTCCAAGGATGGCTCAACCAACCTTCCCTTTCCCCATTCCTCCTCAACAAGGAAACCAGAATTTGAAGAACATACCCTCTGTGACAATTCCTAAATTCTATGGCCTCATCACCAAAGACCATGAGACCTTCTTCTTCAAGTTTTATGTCCTTTGCAGAAGCTACGACTATACAACTGATGCACACAAGCTCAAGTTGTTTTCGTCGACCCTGAAGGAAGCTGCTCTGAGATGGTTTATGAGCCTTGATGCCAATGCTGTAGCAGATTGGGCTGCTATGAGTAACATATTTCTTTCCAAATACAAAGAGTATTGTAGGGGGTGTGACTTGAAAGGAGATGATATATTTGAGATGGCCCAGAAAGAGGACGAGACCCTAGAGGATTATGTCTCGAGATTCATGTTCAATCTACAGCGCAACACTCAGCATCAATTGAATGAAGAATCTCAGAAACACCTATTTCTCAAAGGTGTCAATGAAGGGAGCATTGCAGCTCTGGACTTGATGGTTGGTGGTGACATTACACAGAAAAATTGGAATGATATCAAGAATATCTACTTGAACTACTCTCAGGCCACTGTAAAAAATGGTAGAGGAATAAGAGACCTCCCACAGAAATTTGCTGTTTCTAGAGTTTCAAGAATGGAGCTATCTAATCTTCTCTCTGACTTCAAGTAGGACATCATTAATGATGTCACTACTCAAATAGATACCATGCAAGTGAGGAGAAAGAAAGAAGATGTTTATGCGGTGCTAGCTTAATACTATGCACATTGTCGAGAAAAGAAGAGGAGCTACAAGTGTAAGACCATTGTAAATTTGGAGACACAGGCAATGCCCAGAGAATTCAAAGCCATTGATGAAAATGGAGAGGTGCTCTATGTTGCTCAATGTAGGCCTTGGGCTCCAAGACCAGGTATGCCACAGGATCCTCTTCCAAATTTCAATAATAATAGTCAATGGCAGAATTTTCCAAATATGGGCACCCAAGGGTGGCAGCAACCCCAGCCAGGGTGGCAGCAATCTCAGCAGGGTTGGCAACAGCCCTAGCAAGGTTGGTAGAAAACCTAGCTAGGATGGTAGCAACCTCAGTAGGGTTGGCAGCAACCCCACCCGGAGTGGTAACAACCATAGCAAGGTTGACAGCAACCTCAACAGGGGTGGTAGCAACCCAATCAATGGCCTAATCCATCTAATTAGCAAACCCTGATGCCTCCTCCTCAGCAACAAGCCTTAATGCCTCCTCTTGCAGCTGCTAATAACCCTCCTAAGCAAACTTTGCTTTTAGCACAACCTAATCCCAATCCCAATAGCAATTCAACCACTCAGCAGCAGAATTATGTCTTAAATGATATCCATCGGAGACCAGAGACCACACTTCTGCCACCTCAACCACCTATTATAATAGAGGTCAAAGAGCTACCTGTTGACCATGAAGATGTGCTTGCTCCTGTAGCTAAAGTGCCCCATTTCTCCAAAGGTTAGTCAATCAAGCTGAACCTATAGTAAACCATGCAATAGCATACTTTCTTGACCAATTGAAATAGATAATAGTAAAAATACCTTTGTTGGACTCTATTAAAGAAGTCTCTACCTACACTAAAGCCATATGGGAAGCCTGCATAAAACAACCTGGCAGGAAGAAAAAGGATCCAAAAACCATTCATGTTGTCGGCTAGCTCTCTGACCTTATGTCAGAAAAGTTGACTATTCCCAAGTATTTTGATCCCGGGAGTCCGGTGGTTACAGTCACCATCCAAGGTATCCAAGTCCCAAATGCCCTATTTGATTTGGGTGCATCTATCAATGTCATGACCAAAGAATTATTGTCCCATTTAAACATTGTTGGCCTCCACGATATACCAACCATTTTGCAACTAGCTGATAGCTCTACTGTTAAAATAGATGGGGTTATAGAAGATGTCCTAGTTACCTTACATTCTTGGGAGTGTCTAGTGCACTTTGTTGTTCTATCCCCTAAATCCGATATAGGAGGGTATCCTCTTATTTTAGGATGACCATGGTTAGCCACCACTAATGCCTTCATAGCTTGTCAATCGGGAAGGATGACAATTTCCAATGGAGTCCATACCAAAAACTTGACCCTCTACTCCCCCGCTCAACCTATGTTGCAAGATGAAGATGCCATATGGCCAAAATTGGATGATCTTGATCTAGAAACCAACTCGATCCATCAGCTCATGGCCATTGATAGAGACCCCTTTTTAACTGCTAAGGAGGATGATGAAGTACTTGAATCCATTGTTACAAATGAATATGGTCGCAGTCCTTAGAGGTGTTCGAAGTCTGACTGTATCTTGGAGCCTATTTTGCCACCTGCAAATACATGTTCCTACTCTATATCTTCCCACTTCCTTCATTCTTTATTGCCTCATGAAATGGTTTCTCTTCCAGTAGCCTTAATCACAATGGTAGACAAGGTAATTCAAGTTAAATTCAGTCTGGGTAAAGAGTTAAACATTAGCAGTACTTTGACACCTCACCAGAAGGATATCCTAGTATTGCTACAGGAACATCAGTAGGCATTTTCCAGGGATTACACTGACATGAGAGGATTAGATCCCAAAATTTGTACTCATAAGATCTACATTGGCCTGGATTATAAACATGTATGCCAGCCTCAACATCGGGTTAATCCTGTGTTACGTGACATAGTCAAAACTGAACTTCATAAGTTGCTAAATGTTGGCTCCATATACCCCATTTCTGATAGCCAATTCATTTCACCATTGGTTATAGTTCCTAAGAAAGGGGGTAAATGGAGAGTTTGTGTTGACTATAGGGAATTGAATACAGCCACCAAGAAGGATCATTTTCCCTTGCCCTTTATTGATCAGGTCCTGGATAATCTGTCTGGGAAGAAGTATTTTTCCTTCTTAAAGAGATTTAGTGGTTACAATCAGATTCAAATCACTCCTAAAGATCAAGAGAAAACCACTTTCACTTGTCCCTAGGGGAGCTTTGCATATTTTGTCTTACCATTTGGTTTGTGTAATACTCTAGCCACTTTCCAGCAGGTTGTGCTTAGTATTTTCTCTGACATATCTACTGATTGTATGGAGATCTATATGGACGACTTCACCGCTTATGGGAACACATATGCAGAGGCCAAGCTCAATCTCAAGAAATTCCTCAAGCACTGCCAGAAATACAATCTATCTCTCAATAGTGAGAAATGCTTTATGATGATGGAGGAAGGTGTTGTGTCGGGACATTTTATTTCCTCACACAGCATCCAGGTAGACCCAGCCAAGATTTCAGTCATCACTACTCTGACCACACCAGAAAAGCAGAAGGATGTTCGGATTTTCCTCAGCCATGTTGGATACTACAAAAGGTTTATAAAGGATTATAGCCAAATTGCAGTGCCCCTCTATAATTTGCTGAAGAAGGATTATGATTTTTCTTGGAATTCATATTGTGAAAAATCATTACTGTAGCTTAAGGAAGTTTTGACAACCGCACCAGTGTTGCATGGGCCAAATTGGGGATTGTCATTCCACATTCATACTGATGCCTCCAATTATGCTATAGGAGTAGTATTGGGCCAACAAGAAGATGCAATCAAACATGCCATTTATTATATCAGTAAGAATCTATAGGGTGAAAAATTCAATTATACGGTGACTGAAAAAGAGTTGCTTGCAGTGATTTATGCTTTAAATAAATTTAGGCATTACATCATTGGTTATCAAATTTTTGTCCATACAAACCATTCTGTGATTTGGTACCTGATGAATAAACCATCTATCTCAGGAAGATTGGATCATTGGTTGTTCCTCATACAGGAATTTGACATCATAATCATTAACAAGCCAGGGAAAGCCAACATTGTCGTTGATTTTCTCTCTCGCTTGCATGTTTCTGATGATCCTGCAGCAATTGATGATAGCTTTCCAGATGAAAATATGTTTCTATTGACAGCCCAGAATCCAAGGTATGTTGACATCACCATTACCTCACCACGAGTAGGACACCGACTCAATTTTCTTCAAAGGAGTGCAGATTGCTAGCAGAGAAAAGTTTCAATTTTTATTGGATTTCCAGTTTCATGTTTTATACTGGTCTAGACTAGGTTATGCGTAGATGCATCTAAGAAGATGAAACCTATGATATCCTTCAAGAATGTCATGATGAGCCATGTGGCAGCCACTTTGTAGTGAAACATATGGATTTTAAGGTCTTGAATACAAGATATTATTGGTCGACCCTCCACAAAGATGCAGCTCAGTACACTAAGAAATGTGATCAGTGCCAATGCATGGGCCGGCCTACCAAGATAGATGAAATGTCTCTGCAGCCTCAGGTGGTGGTCACACCCTTCAATAAGTGGGGCATTGACTTTGTAGGTCCCATTGACCCATCTTCTCATGGTAAGTCCTATATCCTCGTCTACACTAACTATGTTACCAAGTGGGCCGAGGCTAAACCAATGAAGCATCCGTGGGATACCAATGTTGCCAATTTTTTATATGAATGTATCGTTACAAGATTTAGTGTTCCTAGAGGAATAGTGTCTGATCAGGGTGTGCAATTCACTTCAGACCTTATAGCTGCTCTGATGGAGGACTATAAAATTTTCCATGGCAAGTCCTCTCCTTATCATCCACAGGCCAATGGTTAGGTTGAAGTCACTAACCAGGAACTGGAGACCATTCTTACTAAGAAGGTAGTTGTTCACAAGAAGGATTTGGGCAGCCAAATTTCCTAAAGCACTGTGGGACTATCAAACTACTTGGAAATCTACTACAGGTTTCACTCTGTTCCAATTAGTTTATGGAAAGATAGCTATGATGCATGTCGAGTTCAAGCATAAGACATTGCGAACAGCATTGGAACTTAACCTTGACCTTGATGCAGCACAGCAAGAGAGAGTTCTCACATTGAACAATCTAGATGAATGCCAAAAATCTGCTTTATCTAATACTGAGTTGGTTCAGCAGCAACGGAAACTTTCGCATGACTGGTTCATCAAAGACAAGCATTTTGCGATGGGTGATTGGGCTCTTCTCTATGACTCCCATTATCAGCATGCTCCTGGTAAGTTTAAAACCCAATGGTTAGGGCCTTATGAAATTGTTTCTATCTTTTCCAATGGTGTTGTACAGTTGTCTACTATTAACCTCGTCCATTTCAAGTTGTTGGTTAATGGCCACCGCCTCAAATTATACCATAAGCCCCAAAGCAAGGGAGAGTTCCTGCAGCAATTTAATTTTGCTGAAATTCATGACCCTCTTGTAGCTGATGGATATGAGCCTCTCACTCATATTTGTTCTTCCCTTTGATCCATGATTTCCACCTGCCATAATAAATTACTTTCCTCTGGAAAGTACCTTTCTCCGTAATAAATATTCATTTCACTTCATTATTACATATCTGCCACCTGTCCACATCATTTTATTTCCCCTTATTGGATGGCAATTTCGCAGAGCTGCCAGTACATCATTAGGTGTGTGTACTATCCTTGGCATTTAATTCATTTATAAGTTTTTTATTTCTTGTCGCTCTCATCATGTGCGCACATGTGGGCCCATTTGCGTACTTAAGTTGGGGGGGAATCTGTTATTTGTTTTACATAAACACGTATGTATTGAATGCTATGTTTTTAAAATTTTAAAAAAGTATTGTATCTTTTTGCACAATTATTACCAATTTATCCTATGAGATGGGACAGCCTCGAAATGAGCGATTTTGTTTCGCACACATAAGCCAAGGTGTCCATACGGATGATTGTTGAGTAATGATGAATAGTTCAATTCTTGAGATGAGATAGATCCATATTCATTTCCCCATATAGCACTTGAAATCTTGAAGTCCAGAACTTTCCATCATTGCAAATACCTGCTAAATTTGCCTTTTTCCAATTTTCTCTGCAAACTAGTTTGATATAACTTGCGCAAATCTCTGTGTTGCTTGTGTAATCTTGTTTGTGTTTTTTCATACCCTTCAAACATGGGTGGAGATTTAGTTTGTTGTGAACCTATGGTTCATGACATTCTGCTAAATAGTCAAGCTTTCATGTCATTTTTCCAAGCTAGGGGATGGATTAATTATATTCTTAAGCTGACCAGCCAAGACGAAGAGGTGGCATTATAGTTCTTAAGCACACTCCATGACGGGGTGGCTATAGTCATGTGATTAAATGTACCATTTTCATAATCAATCATGGTTAAGGTAATGGGATTATCACAAGAAGGTGAGGAATTTTTGGAAAACTTTGACCTAACAACAACAAGGGCACAATTTACTTTCCACACAGACCCACCATTGGAGGTCAACAAGAAGCAGGGCACTAACAAGTTGTCTCTACCTGAAACCTATAAGCAATGTGCAGTCTTTATTATCAAATATTTCACCTCTGAGGGACGAAAATCTTACCTGCATGTAGTCCACTTCAAATTTTTAAGTTGCCTAAGGCACGATAACATACCCATCAACGTGCCCAATTTTCTTTTCAAAATTCTAAAGAAACAAGCTTCAATAGTATAGGAAGGTAAGCCCAATATCGTGTCTCATCACTGTCTCATTAAGCTTATTGTGGAAAAAGCACTGAGAGACTAGTCCATTATGACATGGGAAAATTTCCTATTAGGGGAGTTAGAAAAGGAAACCCTAAGGCCTTTAGGGAGTAGGGTTAGCAAGAGAATCCAAACAGATCAGGGAGTTTTTAAGGTTATTGAAGAACTGGGATCAAGCTCTTCAGCAAGAAGACCTAGGACTAAAAACTCTAGGCGTCCTCTTGAAGCTTCTATATCTGGGTCATTCCAGAATAAGGGCAAAAAGAAAATTTCAGAGGAAGAAGTTCCTGCAAAAAAATTCTCACCTCCAGTTGATGCGACTACTACCCCTATAGGGAAGGGGAAGGAAAAAGGAGAACCAGCTACCTCTGGTTCCAACAAATGCCAAAAGAAGAAGGATCTTGTAGCTGTAACTGTTAGAGTAATCATTAGTTTGCTTATTAATTAAATCATGTTGATTTAATTAGTTAAGTTATTACTCTTTAGTGCTTAAGCTTTCTCTTAGGTGCATTAATAATTAATTCTTTTATTAATTATT
>MU227738.1:154894-173895 GCA_018584345.1 Thuja plicata
TCATTCTGGGGGGACTTTGGTGTCTCATCCCTCTCTCATGGGGGGGCTGGTTGTACTTATGGTCTTGAGAGAGTCTCTTGAGCCATTTCTTTTCTGCATTCTTCTATCTCTTTTTGGAGAGGGGTTTCTCCCACTGGGTTTTCTTCTTTGTCTCCGGTTTACAGAGATTTTCTTGTATTGGGTACCTGATCAGGCCTTGTTGCCGGGACCCATTTCCTGCTTTCATAGCTATGCTACGTTAGCTTACCCCCTGCACTTAGCTTAAGGGGGGGTATTAGAGTAATCATTAGTTTTCTTATTAATTAAATCATGTTGATTTAATTAGTTAAGTTATTACTCTTTAGTGCTTAAGCTTTCTCTTAGGTGCATTAATAATTAATTCTTTTATTAATTATTAATGTGCAACCTAGCTTTTTTAGGATTTAGGGTTTTGTTCACCTTTATAGGTTGAACCTTGTAATTTTTTTATTTAATTCAGATTATAATTTTGCTCTCACATTTTGAGTAACTTCTGAGTTCTTCTTTTTCCTCTTTCTGCTTCTCTCTTGTAACAGGTTATTTGCATGCAGGTATTCTTGGCATTCTATGGATTTGTATTTCTCAAATCCTACAGTAACCACTTCAAGAAAGAAAAAGACTACCAAAAGGAAGGAGGAAACCCCTTTATGAAGAAGCAGTAGATAGAGGAAGGGTTTATCTACAGACATATCTCCAGAAGAAATAACAATCAACCTTGAAGCTCCTGAGTTGGAAGAATCACCAGAAGGTAAACAATCCTCCGAGGTCAAAGTGAGCACAGAATATGTGGTAATTGAAGATGGTTCCACCTCCGATGAACAAACCTATAGGTTTCAAAGGAGGAATTCATCTTCCCATGGACTCCAAATTAATGATGATCTTATTGAATTAGAGGATGACTTTTCAGAAGGGTATCTAGCCAATGAAGGAGGAATGCCAGATTCACCTCCCGCGGCAGCAGAGCAGGGTCTATTTGAGGAAAATTTTGGTATTGCAATGAGTATGGAAACACCTCCTATAACAGAAGGAAGGGATATTTTTGAATAAAACCCTAATATTAACATGATGGCTAAATAAGTTTTAAATCAGGGATTGGACACAATAGTCATTGTGGCTCAGCAATGTGATAATCCTGAGAGGGCCATCATAATTCATCCAAAGTTCTCACAGGATGTAGCTATAGGAAATAATAGTTTAGCTGACACACAAGTTACAGGGGAAGACCCAAATGAAGATGATCTACCAGAAGTACCTTACCCTGTAACCCCATTTTCTGTTGTCTTTCGGCTAATCAACCAGTTGGTAATGGAAAGGGAACAATGGCAAAGGTAGAAAAAGGCTTTACACCAGGTTATTTATCAGAATTTCTAGGAATTGATAGAAAAAGAAGAAGAAGTAGAGAAGCTTCAAGAAAAATTGACTAAGGTAACATCTATTATCCCAGAACTAATGAGCTGTAGGTCTCCTTCCCCTATTTATGCCATTTTTCTTAAAGAACAAATGTTGAATTATCAGTTAACTAGTATAGTGAAGGGCAAGTCTCTCTTGATAAATGAGCCTCTTGAGTTTTTCCAAGCCTTCTACAATTCTCCTACAGCCATACAGAATCTATTATGTGAGCTCTTCTTGCACAACTTAGTTGTACCTAATAATAGGGATTGGAATCTATTGCCCTATGTTGGGGACATTCAGCTAAGGGCACTCACGTCATGGTTACAAAATGAGATTAGTAGAGAGTCCCAGGACAAAATTTATAGAGAATTAGAGGATGAAATTTCTCTATACCTATGGCTAGAAGCTAAAGATCCCAAAACCTACTATTATGATTGGCTTAAGTCGGCCTAGTCAGAGTCCAGAAGTAAGATCGTCAACCCTCTCATGAATGCAGCCTTTGATGAATACACCCAAATGGCCGAAACTAAATTGACTGAGGCCATAAAATCAATCTAGTGGTGCTAGATCAACATGACAGAGGACATGAGAAACAAGGAGCCACATTCACCTCTTAATTTTGCAATGGCAAACAAGCATGCTCCTTGGTACATCATGTTAGGCAAGGAAAGGCAGAGCTATTGGCTTCCATTAACATTCCACCCACCCCTTCTTCTTTCTCCTCTTCTACCCAACTCAACAAATTTAGAATATTATGACATGGCAGGGGAGGTAAGGAGGTGGGAGACACACAAGGACACTAAGGGATTTTACTAGAGTTTTTCTAATGGGGGTATTAGATAGAAAGTAATCATAGATCTCAGAATGCAAGCCAAAGTGAAGAACTATCTGTTTTCTCGAGGACCAACAAAAGGTTAAGTTGGGGGGAATGATGAGGCCAATATAAGGCCTATATAGTTTCAAGTTTCATATGTTTTATGGCTAAACTTTGAGAACTTCATATGCTTTCATGATACTTTTTCAGATTGTTTTCTTAGAACTGCTATAATTATGTGCATGCAAATATGTGTGAAACATTTTGAGTTTATAAATATACTTTCTATATGTTACATGGGTATATGGAACTAAATCGATGTATTTTTTCCCTACCTTAAGTCGGGTGGTTTTCCTGTAGCCATATGATGAGAGTGAGTTAGTAAGAAACTTATTATGTATTCTTGTCTCTGATATGTGCATGTGCTAACCTTTTGTAGGAATGATGGATCCATGGAAAAGGAAGGAGTCAACATTAAAAGAACGGAGTGATGCCATGAAAAGGCCAACTTTTGTGGGGCTCATGATGATTCCACTACGCGCAGATGAGAATGGTTCCTGTTGCAGATAAGTCTTAGCTGAAAAGTGGCCATGATGGAGTAAATATAGAAGTGGTGCATTCCTAGATTTCATATATGATTAAATGTAGTTTGTTTTTGTAGTTAAAGTTGTTGATCATGCTTCTTAATGGTTGCCATATCTTGGATGTTGGGGAATCCTAGTTGATAGGAGTTTGTTTTAAAAGTGTTGATAAATAATCTAGAAGTTTTGATTCCAGGGGTAGAGTTAGTATTACAGGAATCTTTTGTAATCCAGTGAAAGATATACAATCTTATTTTCTACATCTTTTGTAATCCATGTTTTATGAATGATCAATGAGACCTTCAATTCTTAGTTTTTGAGTTCTTGTTCATTCACTCTTTCGTGGGGGACCACACGGGAGCTGAAACCAATTCATAGTTCAGTAGAAGTAGTTGCAAGTCATTAGAAGTAAGTAGGACTCTGTTTCTCTTATAGCCAATCGTAACAACATTAGTGGTTGTTCCTGCAGCATAGGTAGTTAGCTAGTTTATTGATTCCTGCAGCATAGACAAAGAATTAGCTTACTGTTTCAGCAAGTTCTTTTACCTTTAAATTAAGTTGTTCATTCCATTTCTTAGTTTAGTTTCATTTCAATATTTTCCATTTCTTAAACAATAATGAATTTTAGAGTAGATTAGAGCATATACCTTGTGGATACCATTTCAAAGATTACGTTCCCTGGTCGATAATTTAATGAGTTCGGTATATTATTTCTAGTAGGAAGGATGCATAATCCTTAAAATACAGAAGTATTATAAAGAGCAACCACCATACACACATAACACTTGGATTTTAAGGTGGAAACCCTGTTAAGGGAAAAAACCACTGGGATCGGTACCCCAAATTTTTACTCTTCTGAAGTGAGCCCTGTTAGGAGCCAACCCTGTCAAAGGTTACAAACACACTGTTAAGTGTGACCTTGTTAGAGGATTTTATACATATAGGTTATCACTTAGTATCTGGCATCTATTTTGCTACCATCCTTGAATTAGCCTCCTTCTTAGACTGTCAATAGGCTTTAGGCAAATCTTACTACCATCCTTGAATCAACCTTCTTCTTAGGTTGTCAATAGGCTTTAGGCAATTTTAATGCTACTTTCAAGAATCAAGCTTTTTGGAAATCTATTAGGATATATCTCAATTATAGAAGACTGTTAAGTCCTACTCTGTTAAGAGACTTAATGTTTCAATGGTTAAACTGAAACATTATGACCTTTTTCTAATGCAACTTTGAATTGTAGATTTTCAGATCTATTTAAGTACAATACCTCTCTGATCAATGTATCAATTCATTTCTTTTTTTCTCCACACTTTCTTCTTTGTGATGTTATGCTTCATTATTCGTCGGTGTCTGCAGAATTCTTTAGCTCTCCCTTAGCTTGATTGATCAGGATTGAATGAAGTTATCCTTCATCAGTTTCTCTTCAGCATCCTCTTTCTATTCACTCCCCTTCCGTGTATGTGATTTCTTGTGATTGGTGATTGCAGAAATGAATTATGCTTGTCTCTTATATAGACATGATATTCCTTAATTCTTTATTCTTGATTCTTGATTCTTGGCATGAAAAACAATTCAGCCAATTTGATTTATGGCTTTAACTTCTAATTTATCTCATAGTTATCTTCTTTCCAACTGTATAAATCTTCTTTAAATAAATTACTTAACTATGGTCAAATAAAACAAATAAAACAACTAGTTAAGTCTATCCTTAAGCTCTGCCAGCTAGATATTTTGTCATTTTCTGAACTCTCTGTTCTGTCGGTCAATTCTGTAGTTCATCATCGGTGACAACTGCCAGTTCCATCGGTGTAACTCCAGTTAGCTTCGAGATCTCCATCCGTCGGGCATCATTGGATTTTGCTCGTCGGGAATCCTGTGATTTTGCTTCGTCAGGCAACACTGTCTTTTGCTTGTCGATTATCACTGTGACTTTTTTTTTGCCTTTACTGATGGTGTGCACTTTGTCAGTGTTGTTTGTAATTTAGTGAATACTTGACTTTTATGCATTGTTGAAAGAATAACCTTTGTTCCATTGATTCTCTGAAGTCTTTGGAATTTTGTATATGACCGTATAGATGATATCAAGTTGACATCAATGACAATACAAACCATTAACTAATTTAATTTCTTGCATCATCTTCAACTTATCATTATCAAACATTCAATCAGTTACATGTCATCATCTCTTGAATGTAGGAAGAAGAAAATTGAAGCATGAAAACCCAAAAATCAAGAAAATGCATATAAACCAAGCAGAGTCAGTAATTCATATGTTTGGGATTACAATACATGGATAAACTACACGACATGTGGTAGATATGGTCACATTGTTGTAAACTACATGAGAACATGGACCAAAAGGTCTAGAGGCTGGACCAACCCTAGAATGGCATGTTTACACTATCATAAGGTTGGATATCTAAAGAAGGACTGCAGAGACCAAATAATAGTAACCACCACTCTTGCAAATGGTAACACCATTGAAGACATCAAGAAAATGAGAAAGAAAATGTGGAGGAAAGCTTCAACCATTGAGGAAGATGGACCAAGCAATACAGTTGGTGACACCTCATCCCATGGATCTAGTGACATCACCACCCCCACCTAAAAGATAAACAAGTATGGAATTGCACTACACCAAGTCATATTTTGCATCAGTTCCATTATACAAATTGATAGATAGTCAAAATCTACATGAATAAAGATGCATATTATGTTACTTGCTACAATTTGGAGAAAACAAACACGTCAGTAAACACATACCAAAAATCATCGGTGAACATAAAAGGATGAGCTATCTACACTTACTGAGAATCGTCGGTCAACACATAAAAAGGCTAAGTCGCTAATGTAAACTGACACCCGTCGGTAACGAAGCAAAGTTACAATGTTGTCTTGACACTACACCAAGATCTGTCAGTGAAAGCAACAATCTTGACAGCTATCACGAGCATCCTGTCAACACTGAGAATGTTGTTTGAAAGTTTAACCGATGAACTTCATCTTCATGAACTGATGAGTTGTTGAGAATTTATGATAGACTTAGGGAAAAAGTATATAAATTCTTGACGGAAGCACTTCATTCTTCACACGCGAATTGGGCAAACAGAGTAGAGCAAAAAGAGAGTAGCTTGTAGAGCATCCTCGACTCAATCCAACGCACTCCAAACCAATCACTCACAAGCTATAGGGATTGAAGTAAGTACCAAGCGTATCGAGAACTCTATTATTATTTTCAAAAAATCCCTAACTTCGAAACACAATGGCAATGACTTCAAGAATAGCCAAATTGAAGAATGAAAAGAAGAATTTCATTAAGTTAATCAAGAATAGCACTTGTGTGGAACCAAAATACAAGATATGTTCAGAGGTTGCCTCGCAACCTGATGATTCTAGCACATTCTCAAAAATTCCACCTAGGGTTTTGTTGATAGAAGACGTTAGATCGTATATCCACTGCAAGATCATTGAGATTGGTGATATGGAGATAGATCAAGCTTATAAGAAGCTATGTGATGATCAAGAGAACCTAAAGGAAGAATACAAGCACTTGCAAGTAAAAGGGATAAAAAATGCCCTATATTTCTTGAGGGTTTTCAAAATCGACTAGATCCTATTAGTACTAAGCAGAATGCACAATCAAAAGTTATGGTTGGATGAACCCAAATAGATTACAAAGGATGTATTACATGTTGTAACAGGTTACCCTATAATTGACAAACCAAAAGCTCACAAGCATCCCTCTCGACCAGAAGTTGAGAAACTCACCAACGTTGTATGGGATAATCAAGGACTTAAGGTGAACACCATCACCAATGAGGAACTAAGGTTTAGTGCATGTGTCATAGGGTACAAAAATTTTCAAGCTAGCAAGCTAAACAACATAGCATCAACAACAGTAAGCACAACTTACAAGATTGTCACAAAAGGAATAAAAATGGATCTATGTGAGATCCTACAGAAGCAACTTGATGAAAATATGACAAGAATTAGGTTTGCCAAGACAAACACATGTAATTTTGGCTCACTTATAATGTGTATATTCTTTTATTTTCAAGAATACTTTCCTTCAATTGGCAAAGTGAAGTGGGACACCACCAAGCCAGTCACATTACAAATAAATGACTTTATCAAGTCACTAGGTGACAACTTTGATTCAGTGGTGACTAAATACTTCCTTGATTTCAAGGAAAAGATGGAGAGAGTAAGGATCCCTGAACAGTTAATTGAAAATCATAAGAGATATGCTTTATGGTGGATTCATATTTTACTCATATTAAGCTAGTTGTACCGAGGACAGTCTAGTTACCACCACTTGACTATGAGATAAACATAGATCAAGTAATAAATGCAATTGATGCACTATTGAATGAACCACTTGACAGTAAGAAACAAAGAATTGGAACATATGAAGAGGCAAAGACTAAAATAAAAATGGGCCTAGTCATAAAGAAGACTGTCAACAAAAAAAACAAGATGGTAAAGAATCTTGAGAAGTTGTTGTCTGTAAATGAAGAGGAGAAAGAACAAACAGAGGACACCAAGGAACAGGGTGCCACCAGTGAAGAGGAAGATAAGAAAGTAGTAGATTTTGAAGCCATAGAGTCTGATGAGCCTCCACCTCCAACCAAGAAACCAAGGACTACAACAGCTCAGAGGACAAGGATCCAAATTGCAAAGAAAGATACTACACCTCTTAAAAAAAGTCAAGTGAGGACCTATAAGAGGAAGCAACAAATAGATAAGCCACCACCTACCAAAAGGAGGAGAAGACTCATCAGAACCAAAACCGACATTGAAGACTCAAAACAGGATGAGCCTGAAGTAGATAAGAAGAGCTTAACCCCTCAAACAATTGATGAGATTGTTGAGTCAATTGCTACATGTACCATGACTGATAGGAATATCAGACAATGGGTAAAACTAGAGCCTAAGGACCAAAATAAAATAGAAGATGTAATAATCAGGTCTATGGTTAGGTTCAAATATGTACCACTTGAGTTTTCTAACAAAATACCAAAAGAACTGAGTGACAAAATTTCAACATAATGGACTTATGCTTTGCACTCAGAAAAGGAAGCAAGGGAGAGGATACGTGTAACACTCATGCCTCCCAAATCCAAAATGGAAGAGATAAAAGAAGTGATGAAAAACCATTCCAATAAATTTATTTCAAAGATATGAGCCTACAAGGTGTTACAGGGGAAGTTCATAGACCTTGACAGCATGACAAATGCTAAATGGAGAGAAATTCTTGATCTACCTATAGAATAACAAGTTGTGAGAATCAATTACTTCTCACCGAAACACCTCATATAGAGGAGCAGAAAGAAAAAGCAAGTCCATAGCACATTACTTTGGATAATATGGAAGATACTAATTACATTGACTTAGATAAAGTCATGGATGATATTGACATTCAAGATATTACTCACTATGATTCTAATAAGGATCCAAAGAAGGATGGTGATGTAATTTTCATATTTCTTAAGGATCAAGAACAACAACAAACATTGAAGATACCAGGAAATAAGGACATGGATGTTGTTGATGAGACATGGCCAGACACTTCAATCATTGACATAACAAGACTGGACCCTGCAGAACAAATTTAAAAGGATGAAGATGTCACTGTTCAACAAGCTCAAACCGATGAACATGACACAACTACAGATGCAACACAGGTGAGCACACAAAACAATATGCCAGTATTGAAGAAGGTCATCAATCTGATAGAAGGACAAGAAAAATCTACTGCAGATACAAGCATACCCAAAGAGAAGGGTGATGCAGAAACAAAGGATACAAAATATGAATCTAAAGATACAACTGCACAACAAGCTGCTATCGATGATCAGCAAAACAATTCTACTGATCATAATCAAGAAGGAGACAAACAAGTAGAAGAGGAAAAGCGGAAGGAGAAGAGTGAAGAAGAAAAGATAGATGATCCATAAAAGAAAATAGAAGAGAACTCTGCTGATACACCCAAGGTTGATGAAGATACGTCTTCCCCTAAATAATAGGTGAACACCGAGAAGAAGGCACAAGAAGTTTCATCTACAAAGCCTTCACCGAGAACCTCAGAGAAAAAAAATGAACTGGCAATGGTAGTTCATACATCTGCTTCTACACAAGTCTCAAGGAAGAAACAGAAGGGAAAAATAAAAAATCCAGTCACTCTGGATGAAATAATTGAGATTCCAGTATGTGATCCTAGAACATTGGATCCTACTAAGTTAACAAAGTATGCTAGAATTTTTGAAAGGAAAGCCATCCAAGATAAAATGAGAAAAGCCGCAAAAGAATCAAAGGTACTCAATTTTGCAAAAGGAATCCTCTAGAAAATTTTACATGATACAAATGTTGATCAAACAACTCCCATACTTGATCAATTAGTGGTTCTCACCAATGCTATCATATCTCAGAATATAGATGCTGAAAAGGCTATGGAAGCAAGACTTGAGAAGAAATTTGAATTCAAGTTAGCAGAGAAAATAAGCAAAGAAGTGGCATTAAACAAGGTGAAGCTATCTGAACTGGTAAGCACATTGGACCCTATAATTTCAGAAGCTATAGTCTTAATTCAAAAATTGTGCACGTTGGATTAACTCACCAAGGAGTATACCAAAAAGATAGCACAAATTGATGTTGATCTTCAAGCTAGTGCACAAGGTCTCACAAACACTAAAGATACAATCAAATTGCACCATGACCAGCTCAAGCAAGCTATGAAGCTGAGACGGGATATTCAGATTGTAGAAACAAAGTTCAGAGATGAGATGAATGAGCTTCAAGCTCAACTTTTACCAACTCTCACAATACTGCAACACCATTTAACACAGGCAAGAACACTTATTGCCACCTCATAAATCTCTGCCCTAGACAACATTTATGATATGCATGCAAGGATTGCACTAGAGCACATGGCACTGGAAATCCTCAAAGAGAAATGGGAGAAAATGATGAAAGATTTCAAGAACAGTCACTCCCACATACTTGACACTCTGTAAGTTGCACATTTTTGTCACATTTTTGACAACTTATAAGTTGTACATTTTTTTCATGATTATCAAAAAAGGGGGAATGATATGTACAGTCAGTAATCTTACATCATTAAAAAGAGGAAATATTATGAAAAAAAGGGGAATGTATAGTACAAAGGCAAGTATACATGTACATATACTATACTATATCGATGCATACAATTAGGGGGAGTCATATAATGACAAGGATATATACACAGTGTACATACTATACATGTTAGTATTTTGCACATATCGGTTTTTGATACTAATGTCAAAGGGGGAGATTGAAGATATTATATGTTGTCATTAGTATATGCAAGGAAAAACATGATAAACATCGTTGGTTAATACTACACCAATAGATAATGAACAACACTACCCAACACCAAGGTTAGCGATATTGCTAAGTATAAATCATCCCAACACAACACTATTTAGTGTTAACCGATGACAAAAAAGACAAAGGAACCCAATGAGTAACCAATAGTGCAACTCAACAAAATAGTCAAGAGTGGAACCCGACAGATCAAGGGAACCCGATGAATAGTTCAAAGAAGGAACACCGACAGACTTTCAGTTCACACCAAGAGTCAATTACATCCCGCAAAAAGTGGATTTGACTTCCACGTCAGATAAATCACTAAATTTTTATAGTTATCTTCTTGATTTGTTTTTAAATCCATTACGTAAGGGAAAAGAAATGTAAATATTATTGTTTTTATCAGCATAACTGATATAAAACATGCAAACTAAAGGATCAAGGTCAAGTTGTATACCTTGGATCTAGAGTTCACATTGTAATGCGTGATTCTAGAATAGGTCAAAAGAAATTTTATAAATAGATGCTCAATCAATTATGAACATGTTGTTTGATGATTATTGTAGCTTTTGAGAGCATCTAAGGTTCAGACAAGAGAATTCATCTAGAAGCACAGACAAAGATCAAATTAGTTTTCAAGAACAAGAACCAAGGCTACCGACGAGCATGAAAAGATATTAATCAATCACTATAGGTGATATTCATAGTCTATAAGCTTTAATGGATCTGTGATAAGAAATTATAGATTTCATGCAGTTAGGTTATACATATTGTACACATTCTAACAAGTGTAGTACACTTAAATCCTTTCAAGGAAGGTGGATTTAACAATCCTATTGTAAATCTCTTAACCGAGTGCATACTACATTAGTGTTGCTAAAGCTCTTAATAGAGTAGATCCTAACAGGTCTCCACATTAATAATTCTAATAGGGTAGATCATCAGAAGTGATCAAATTGTAAGCCTTAACTGGCTCCCTTCCAATCTGCAGATAGTGGAGTTTTGTGGGTGTCATCCCCACTGCAGTTTTTACTTCCTAACAGGAGTTTTCTACGATACCATATCTTGTGTTATGTGTCTATTACTTTCATGAATGTTTCTATGAATGTTACATACAATTAAATTAATGAATTAGTATTACATGCATAAGAAAGAACATCAGATTTGGTCGGTAATACAATAAAGATTGATTGCTAATGAAGTAAGATGAAAAGTGTTAAAAATTTTAGAGGTATTGATTTACCCCTCCCCTCTCAGTACTACTTCCCATTAATCCCAACAATAAGTACATGCATTTTTAGTTTTTAAGTGTTTGTCAACAACTTTGGGTTACTAACTTGTATTAATTGTCTTTTACCTATTACAAGCCCCTTCATAACTTCCCACAGATCCTCTACCATTCCATTTTTTTAGAAGTCTAAATCATCAAAGATGAAGTCCAACACAATGGAGGGAAGAGGTATGTCTATCTTCTAAGTTGAAACCCTCTTGTCAACTCCTTTTAGATTTATTTATTGTTTGTTTGAAAGTCCTAATTCCTTCCTCTATGACTATAACATTTTTTATCATTTACCATATGGGAAATGATCATAACTTATTCATCAATGATTGTGCCTCCTACGAGTATATGTGATCTATCTAATGCTTTGGTATACATTTGTTTTTTAGTCCATGAATTTTTTAGTTTTTTAGTGTTTCTCAACATATATATTAATTTGTATTCATTTTGTTTTACCTGTTGCAACCCCCTTCATGACTTCTACAGATCCTCTATGTTTCCATTTTTTTAGGAGTTTCATTTGCCCAAGAAGGGGCCCATCAGCTTTACTACACAACCCAACAATAGAAGAAAAACAATAGGTAATCAACAATTCAACTGCAAATAAATTACAATCCAATATTTAGTTATTTTGAGAAAAGATATCCAATTCAGCATTTGAATTATTCTTGTGCAACCATCTATAGAGCCACGTATTTCTTCGAAGAGGCTCAATTTTTATGATCCACCACAGTCATAGATATTGATAGACATATAGTTCTAGTTGTGGTCATTGAAGGATAAATTTATGTATATATTCAATATTTGTATTGTATATATCGATGTTGACACAACACATGCCACATTTTTGTAACTCTACTATTGACTTGAAATTTATGACATTTTTGTAGATGTGCATGATTATTGTTGATTTTCATATATATGAAAGTTGATATTCGATCCAATTTGTTCATTGGTTTCATATCTTTGTACTTCAAAACTTAGTTATTTGCAATTGAAATGTGATCCAAATTGTTCATTGTGTGTATGTCTTGATACTTTGAAACATGCAGATTTACAATTTAGATATGATCTAGTTTGTTCATTCTATATGCAAGTTATATGACATATACTTTTAAATTATTACTCAATACACTCAACCATCAATACATGATCTAGAAAATACAAGCCTTTATCCCATCCATTCATATCATTTATACACTATCCATCCATCTCATTTAGCCTCTATCCTCCATATCTTCATCCTTCATCCTCCCACCCCTAGTATGGGGGCATCATTTGGAACATAGTCCTTGGATCCTAATCCACTTATTACCCATCCTTTAGTACTCCACTCACATCCCTTACACACCATCCTTTATTTGTTAGAAAAATCCTCTATAGACTAATGAACATTTTTTTATAACATTGTCATTGCTGGAAAGTAACATCTAGAAAAGAGTACTATCAGAAAAGTAAAGGCTATTAGAATAAGGTTAGGATTATCAACAAATCTATCATAAATTTTTATTGGCAAGAACAAAACGATAAGCATGTTATCATGGAAGAAATCATATTATCAAATGACCTATGAAAGAATCAAGGAACCCTAATCACGACATGACAATCATGAAGGACATTAGGTCAAATAATACTTTAAAAGGAGATCAGAGGAAGAGATGAAAACACATGGAGATACGGATGATGAACGAAGAAGAATGGATGAATGTATGAATAGAAGAGCTAAGATAGAGTGAAAAAGTAGAGAAGAGGAAGGAACATAGCAGAACAAGATCTGAAAATCTTTGGGAGAAATCACTCACAGGTCAAATTTCTTGTTGATTTATCCCTAACAGTTTAGCAACAAGATTGTTAAATCCTTTAAACAGGTAGTCTTTAACCAAACTTAGAAGTTCTATTTCTGAACTTATTGTAAATCCTTTAATAGGGTGAACACTACATAAGTGGGATAAAATCTCTTAACAGAGTAGTCTGTGACAAGACTTTCAATACTCCTAATTAGATATTCATTACTCCTAACAAGGTAAAGTCATTCATAAGATGACGCATTTGTAAGTTCCTAACCAGGCACCTTATTATTGCAGTGATAAGTTGTGGGTTCCATCCCCACCATAGTTTTTCCCTCTTACCAAGGTATTTTTGCATTACCAAATTATTGTGTCAAGTGTTTGAATGTTTATGAGTGATTTGTTGAATTGCAAACTATCAATTAACAATTATTTACTACAACAATTATCGGTGACGACATTATAGATATCATTACAAGTAAACCTAAAAGCTTAATTTTGAGATTGAAGGGGTTAAAGTGTGAATTTTTTGAGGTATTGATTCACCCACCCCCCTCCCCCTTAGTCCCTTACCTAAAGTTTTCCAACAATTGGTATCAGATCTCTTTGGTTCTCTAGGGGAAAATTTTAACAGCTTTGGAATAGATCTGGGATAATGGAAAGTTATAGATATCAAAAAGAGTTAGAAGAATCCCTAGAAGATGCTAGTGAAAAGATCCATGACTTGAAAGACAAGCTAAGGGAATCATTTTCAAAGAGGAAGGAATTAATTAAAAAGATGAATATGAGCCTTGATGACCTTAAAAAGTTATCGGAAGGAAGTATCACTTCTGAAGAAGCAGATGTTGCTATTGTTGATCTATTAAGAAAGAATGGTGAATTAATTGATCAAATCAATTTGATGAAAAAGGAAGAGGAAGACCAAGCCTTGAAGACAATCATTGGAAAAGACCTAATACTTGATAGAAAAAACAAATAGATTCACACATAGAGGGAACCAATAGAAAGTACTAGTGACAGAAATTTAGAGCTACAAATAGAAATTCAGAAGATGAAACAAGAGAATGAAGATCTGAAGAACAACCTGAAAGCTGAAAAATAAATCAATGCAAGGCTCACACAAAGCATGTAGAAGATTGATGAATAAGAGAAATATCAGAAAAAACCAAATGAAACTATCAGAATGGGACATATCAGTAACACTATTATAGAAATTGGAGAACCATCAAGATCTGGATAAATGAATGGTCTACAAGGTAAGAAACCATATAATCTAACTTGTTATAATTGTGGTAAATATGGACATACATTAAACTTTTATCGAAGCAAGCAGGTAAAATCTACTGGAAACACACCTTTCAATGGTTACTACTATAATTGCAACAAATTTGTTCATAAAGCATATGAATGTAGTGTTAGGAGTAACAGTCCATAAGACAACTGAGAGGGGGGTGAATCAGTTGTGATATAGATTATTAAAAGTTAAACTTTATAAACCAAATCTGTAGATGTAAATGATAACACAGTAAATGCCAACACCATAACACAATATTTGTTGTCAAGGAAACCTTGTTAAAGGTAAAACCCCGATGGGAATTAACACCCACAAATAATGTACTGAGAGTATAGTATCCTTGTTAAATGATTTAACTTTGTTAGGATCTTGTTACAACATTACAGTACATAGTCCCTGTTAGGAGACAAACCTTGTTAGGAGTCAAAATAAATAGTATGCTCACTTCCAAGGCACACTTCCCAAAGAAGGTTAAACCCACCCTCAAGGATTCATAATCCGAACAAGTGTATAAAGAAAATACACAATCAGGTGAACTGTCTAATAGCATTTGTCTTTGCTTGGTTAGTTCCAATTAAGTACTCTTCTCATAAACTTTGCTCTACATCAAACAACCAAAAAATCCTCACAGATTTCACTTCTTCTTCTTTTCAATCTCTATCACATCTTTTCAAAAGAAAAGATCACTAATGTATACCCTCTTACAATAATTCATTAGGTTGGCCAATTAATCTTTCCTAATACAAAAATAATTAATTAGGTCAGCCAATTAAGGATTTCCAATACACAAATAATTATTTAACCCCTTGCTATGATACACGTGGTACCTATAACAAGTAAACATCATTTACAATCCATCAATTATGCTTCTAGATCCGCAATCCATGCTCACAATTCATTTTACACGCTACATGTCTGAAGTCAGCCATCAAATAGGTCTTCTTCAGAATATACGCCACAGTTGACATCACCAGTAAGAAAACAACAATAAAACTCAACCCATTATTCCAACATATGTCAGATTTCCACCAGTAAGCTCACATCATTTGAAATATCTTCGCCAGAAAGATATACCTGAAACACAGAGACCTGCTCTGTCCATAATCACAATTACAGTCTAGAAATCAGTCTTCACCAAATCAACTATAACATCTACAATATGAAACATAAAGCCAAGTGACCTTAGGAATAAGGTCAACACACATCCTTTTGCATAAATCCAACTTTGATCATTTTGAATCATCAGTACAGTGTCTGTACACTTCTTCCAGTCAAGTAACTAGTATGTCCTCTCTATAGAAATATATGTTGACATCAGTGACTAAACATGAATATCAACAACATGATCAGTAACCAAAACTGATATCATTGAAAAATCTCCCCCTTTGTCATTGATGGCAACATATGGGAAAATCTATATAAATAAACCCAAAAGTACTCTCTCTCAATACAATCTTCTCAATATCCTCAACACAAATCTATCAAAAATAGTAGGGATTTTCACATATATTCCTTCCCTCTTTAGCAGCAATGGAAAAGGGTGTCGTAAATCATCTATAGTCTTCTATAATGTGTAGGTTTTTCAAATCTTCATGTCCATCAACCAGGTGCAAGATCACCCAAATGTACTCCATAGTATTCTCCTGCGATCACTCCCCATAAGGAGTAGATCCATACATCAAGTCCAGAGAATGATATAGCTCTGAGATCCACTAGACTGATGCATATCTGCATCATTTAATTACCACTAGGATGGGCCACCACCCTGAGCATGCCTCTAAGATATTCAAAAGCATCTTTTGGCAAAAGGTTTAGTAAATGTATCTGCTATATGTTCCTTTGTGCTGATATACTCCAGTTTAATCTCTTTATCTACTACCTTCTCCCTCAAGAAATGATACTTAATAGAAATATGTTTAGTTTTTGAATGCATTATAGGATTCTTTGACATATTCACTATACTAGTGTTATCACAATGGATAACCACTGGTTCTTTAAAAATTATTCCAATGTCCTTCAACATTTGTTTCATCCAAACAACTTGTGTACAGTTTATTGTAGCAACAACATACTCTAACTCAACAGTAGATTGAGCAATACAGTTATGCTTCTTGCTCAACCAAGAAACTAATCTTTTTCCAAGGAAAAATACACCACCACTTGTACTCTTCCTATCATCCACATTACCTGCCCAATCAGCATTAGTATAAGCATGCAAAGTAAAATCTTCTAATTTTTCACACCACAATCCATATTTTATTGTCCCTTTCAAATATCTGGAAAAAAAAATTACAGCAACAAAATGTGTCTCTTTAGGATCTTCCTGATATATAGCCACAATTCCAACTGCATTGGTAATTATTGGAAAGTTGACTTCTTGAGGAAGCATGACTTATTTTGTGTTGTCAATCATGGCAACAAATTCATACTTAAGTTCTGTCATGAAAGGAAAATGACTAAGTGTGAAAATAGGGCAAACAAACACATACAGAGATCAGTACATTAGCGCACATGTTAGAGATCACACCAGAGTATGTGTGCTTAGGTATATACTCTATGGTGTATATACATGCTAGATCCAAATGTGCAGAGTATAGAACATCAGTACAAAAAAGTTACAGGCAGATTAGTAGACCTGCAGTCTAGGAAACAAAGCATGGAAGCTGACTATAGTTTTGATCAGCGTGAATGATTTTGTAATGTAATGGCTAAGCACCTATAGTTATAAGTTTATATTAATGTAATTAATGTTGTAGTAAACATGCTTAGGCCGACTTGTTTGGAAGCATTGTATATTTTGTTTTAAGGCCGACTAGTTATTTGTTTTGGGTCACGCCTATTCGGATTTGAAGATATAAGTATGTAATGTAAAGATATGTTACAAGTGTTGATTATTATGAAGATGAAGTTATAGAGGGAAATTACTATGAAGTCAATAGATGATATATCTCTTTAAGAGAGTAAGAGCATTCGTGCATACACAGAACTGATCAGACAACAGTGTCATTACAACAGTTCATTTTTGATAAAGTGCATATCAACATTTAGAGGGTTGTAGCCTTCATCTTATTGGGCAGTGAGCCATATACCTTTAACAGGGTTTTTCAAAAGACTCCTAATAAGGTCATACCTTTAACTAGGTTATTGTACTTAATTTGTAAAGACTGCTTCTAACAGGGCAAAGGAACTTTAACAGGTTCATTATACCTAGTACAATATTTGTGGGTATTAATCCCCACCAGAGTTTTCCTCTGATCAAGGTTCTCCGTAATCATATCATGTGTTATGTTTCTTCAGATGTACATTTGATATATGTTTAATTGGCTGAAATATAATGAATAGATAAACACTGATTCACCCGCCCCCCCTCTCAGTATTTCTAACAATTGGTATCAAAGCTCTGGTCCTCTGAAAGAAAGTTTAACCACTTGAGGAGATCATGGACTCGGCTGAAGAAAAACATTCAAAAAAGAATCTTGAAGTAGCTCTTGAAGATCTTGACAGATCTGAGAAGGAAAATGAAGAACTAAGATTGAAAAATGATGGCTCTCAAATACTTATTAAAAGGATAAGAAAAGATCTAAAAGATTGTTCTACGAGTGATCTAGGACAAATGGTCAAAAATATTAATGAAGAGAATAAATCTCTAAAAGATAAACTTGAAGATCTGGAGGAATAGCTTACAAATGGTCGAAACACCATTGAAGAAAAGATCAAAGAAAGCAATCAATTAGAAGATGAACTTCTGCAGGAAAACATGAAAGTCTTGGAATTGGAAAACATGAAGAAGAAGTTGGAATCTGAATTAACAGAAGCAAAAGACAAGATTAATAAACTTCACACAAGTTCTGATTTGATTCAATCCCAGCTCAATGCGCAAAGGCAAAAAGGGAACAATACTGGTCTTGGATTCAGTACAGCACAAGATGAAATCAAATCATCACAAGAGATAGAAAAAACACTTGAATCATCTTCAGAAGCTAAGAAAGTTGAAGATACTACAAAGGTTATATCTGAACCACCTAAAAGAGAAATCAAGCAAGTTAACAGAACTTGTTATGCATGCAATAAACATGGGCATTTGGAAAGAGATTGCAAAGAGGTAAAACCTTTTAATGGTTATTGTTACTCCTGTAATAAGTTTGGTCACAGGGCTATACATTGCAGAACAATTCATAAGAATCAACATCAGCAGAATCACAGAAGTATGAATCAAAATAATCAAAGAAATCAACTCTCAAGAAATTTGAAGAACATTACATGTCAGATATGCAACTACAATGGACACATAGCAAAGCAATGTAGCATGATGAGCAATAATGTCAGACCCCCTATCATCTGTTACACATGTGGAAAGGCTAGACATATCTCAAGGTTTTGCAGATCCAAAACTCAGAAACAAGAGGATCCTAAAAATTCACTATTTGAAGAGAAAGGAGAAGTCAATTTTGTCAAAGAAAATGAAGATTCAAGAAAAATATGGGTTGA
>MU227738.1:174890-190399 GCA_018584345.1 Thuja plicata
CCCCCCCCCTCTCAGTGTTTCTAACAATTGGTATCAGAGCTCTAGTTCTCTGAAAGAAATTTTAACCACTTGAGAAGATCATGGACTCAGCTGAAGCAAAACATTTAAAAAATAATCTTGAAGAAGCTCTTGAATATCTTGACAAATTTGAGAAGGAAAATGAAGAACTAAGATTGAAAAAGGATGGCTCTCAAATACTTATTAAAAGGCTAAGAAAAGATCTGAAAGATTGTTCTACAATTTATCTAGGACAAATGGTCAAAAATCTTAATGAAGAGAATAAATCTCTAAAGGATAAACTTGAAGATCTAGAGGAATAGCTTACAGATAGCCAAAACACCATTGAAGACAAGAACAAAGAAAGCAATTAATTGGAAGATGAACTTCTGTAGGAAAACATGAAAGTCTTGGAATTGGAAAATATGAAGAAAATTTTGGAATCTAAATTAACAGAAGCAAAAGACAAGATTAATAAAATTCACACAAGTTTTGATTTTATTCAATCCCAGCTCAATGCACAAAGTCAAAAAGGGAACACTACTTGTCTTGGATTCAGTACAGCACAAGATGAAATCAAATCATCACAAGAGAAAGAAAAAACACTTGAAGCATCTTCAGAAGCTAAGAAAGTTGAAGATACTACAGAGGTTATATCTGAACCACCTAAAAGAGAAATCAAGCAAGTTAACAGAACTTGTTATTCATGCAATAAACATGGGAATTTGGCAAGAGATTGCAAAGAAGTAAGACCTTTTAATGGTTATTGTTACTCCTGTAATAAGTTTGGTCATAGGGCTATACATTGCAGAACAAGTCATAAGAATCAACATCAACAGAATCACAGAAGTATGAATCAAATCAATCAAAGAAATCAAATCTCAAGAAATTTGTAGAACATTACATGTCAGATATGCAACTACAATGGACATAAACAAAGCAATGTAGCATGATGACCAAGAACATAAGACCTCCTATCATCTGTCACACATGTGGAAAGGCTAGACATATCTCAAGGTTTTGCAGATCCAAAACTCAAAAACAAGAGGATCCTAAAAAGTCACTATTTGAAGAGAAAGGAGAAGTCAATTTTTTCAAAGCAAATGAAGATTCAAGAAAAATATGGGTTGAAATTAAGAAGGACAATAATGTTGACAAAGTAGTTGATGCATCCTCAGTGGATGCACCCTCTACTTCTGCTTGAATAAACCTTCTTGGTCTTAAGGGGAGCTATTCTAGCTCAGAACCACTACACGGTTGGTATACTCACTTTAGAGTATACGCCTTTGGATTCATGGTTAAAATATTAGATTACAGTGATATGCATTCACACATTATCTAAATTGCATCGGGATCAAAGTTTGTAAATCTCTATGCATGGTTGCAAGCATTAAATGTGGCAAATCGTATAAAAAGAAGTTTGTAGTCGATCATTTTCACATTTACATTCAAGAGCATAGAAATTGAAGAGCATTGGAGCACTATGACATCTAAGCACAAAGGCATAATAGTTTTTCAGTTGGAGCAATCGGATAATCAGTTTGAAATGGAGCCCTAGCCGTCGCGCCATTTCAAAATTTTGTGGAAACCCTACTTAAGCAAACACCAATTAAGTATGGTGACCCCAGTTGTGTTTGATGTAGCAGAGAGGAAGAGGTTCATATTTAAGAAGCATCCATTCAAATCCATACTGGATGATGTGGAAGGGGCTTTCTCTAAAACCCTGCTTGGCATTGTTCACGTGGAAGATATTTGCGCGTACATTTACTATAAAAAGGAATCATTAGGAGATCATAATATAGCTTCTCATATGGCACCAATGTTAAATCTGGACTTCACATTCAAGGATGAGTTCACGCACTTACAAGATAACCCTATTTTAGAGTATTCAAATGTGCATGAGTTTGAAGAACCAGAATGGGTAAAGATTCTGTTAAGCAAGATACATGATGATCTTTTCTGGATTGGAGATGTCCCTGTTCACATCACTACAGAACTAAGCCATCAGTTAACCAGACTTCCAATGACTAGACCAATATTTCCCACTGGTACGGATGTAAAGAAACAAATTGAGCAAGTTTTTTTGTCCATGAGTGATAGGCGTGGAATGACAGTTGACCCTATCAAGGAAGATGACATTAAACTCATGACAATGATACTTGGATACAAGTTTCAGCAAGCAAGTAGGTTGAATAGTGTCTTTGTAGCAACAGTCCTTGCAGCTATCAGAATAGTGAAGGATAAAACCCAATACAACCTATGTGAGATCTTGCGCGATCAATTGATTGAAAATATTAGAATCATCAAACATGACAGGAACAAAACATTCAATTTTGGATCTCTAATCATCTATTTGTATCACCACATAGTTGAAAAGGTTGCAGACCTTTATCTAGACAAAGGCAAACCTACAATGACTAAGATATCTCTTAAGGCCACAATAGACAGCAATGCAAGAGATACAATGGGTATGGATATAAAGATATTTAGGGTCAAAATGCAAAGCAGGTTCAGACTATCTGAGAAGATAGTTGACAAATAAAAGGATACAATATGCTTCATGGTTGAGAAAGATTGCACATGCATGGAGGTTGTTGAGCCTAGAACTAAGTGGATTCATCCACTAGGGTATGAAGTGGAAGACCATGTGTTAGAAGCATATGCGCAAGTCTTATTGTCAGCACCTAAATACCCTAATGAACCTAGATGGGGCACATACAAAGAAAACACTGGCAAAGTGGATATTGAACTACAACTTGCTTTTAACAAAAGGAAAGCATCCAGAACTACATCCAAAATTTTGAAAAAGCATGGAGTCACACAAGAAGATTTGGATAAGGAAAAAGAAGCCAAAATTGCAAAAGTTAAAATTGAGAAAACTATTGAAACTCAGAAGAAGAAGCAAAATAAAAATGAGGAGAGTACCACTACAACCTCTACCGCCATTGATCTAGATACGTCTCCACCTTTTGTACCTAGCAAGAAACCTAGACAAAGGAAGAAAGTGGCTACAAATCACCCATCCTCAAGGAACACTCAGAGCAAAGCTAAGAATGTTCAAGCTCCACCTGAGGTAGGATTTAGACCTAGTCTAAATATATTGAGAAATGTGATTTTAAATGAAGGAAGATTGGATACACTTTCCAAAGTCTATGACAAGTAGCAAGAGATGGATAAGACTGAGATACACTCTATGATCATATCTCACATGATCAAGTTTAAGAAGTATGTTCTTAAACTCAAAATAGTGATACCAGATAAGTTATGGAACATACTGGAGATCATGAAAATAAATCCAATTAAGGAAGAGATGAAGATTAGAGAATAAACTTTGGATACTCTTCTTCCTATTTGTTCACATGATCAAAAGGCTATTCTGTTAGATCTGGTGAAGCCTCATCTCCCAACTAAGACAAGGACTCTTTAGATTATGAACAAGGAGTATGAACAGATTGGTAAGGAGAATGAAAAGGCATTTGCACAAGTATTTATGGACAGACATATGTATCCACCAATGGTGCCTACAGCAAAAGTTACCCCAGCTCCTCCCAAATAGGCCACAGAACCAGTAATTCAGATTGCACCTATGACAAGTCCACAGGTTTCCGCGCCCATAGTGACAATAACCTGTAAGACAACTAAAGATTCAGAAGACACTATAGTAATTGATGATGTAAAAATATCTATGATAGCTTCTAATAAAGATATGGATAAAGTTGATGAAGCATTTGTAAACACTGATTCACCCCCGCCTCTCAGTGTTTCTAATGATGAAGTTCCTTCCATTGATCCAATAGACTTGGATAAGGAGATACCAGTAAAGGAAATCCATGTCAAAAGTGAATGTGTAGATACAAGTCAGAATACTATTTTCTCACCATCCATTCAACCATCCACCTCATTGTTGTCAAGGTTAACTCTTGACTCGGCAAGTTTAGATGCATGGGGAGAAGAAGACCTTATCAAGATCAACGTCCTTGCCATGGAAAAGGCAAAAGAGAAACAAGTGATGAGGAACCCTCACTTCTTGGAAATAGTGAACATTTTGAATGACTTAGTGCCTACTGACCAGAAAGTAGCCAAAGTACAATCAGTTGAAGATGTGGACAATGTTAGCACTTTTTCTTGTAACTCAACCTTAAATGAATAAAAACTCCTTTATAACAAGAGAAAGGCTAATTTCTAAGGACTGGATAAGGTCCTTCTTCATTTTTGAGCTCCACAAATGCTCAGGCAGGTTTTACCTTTCCAGATTGCTGTTAACACAGTATTTGTTGATGTGGACACTGATTGATTATGTACCTTTACTAAACCAACTTATGAATTATCTTACAGATGACCAAACATATCCATAAACAAGATATTACCATGCAAATCATAGTTATAATCATAACAACAACCAGTGATACAAGGATTCTCATTCTTCTTCTTTTTCTTTATAGGAGGGACAACCTAAAAGATTCACTCTTCAAGGAATCAATAATATGGACAGTGTCCTGCTGACAGAGGTCCTTTAACAAGTTCAGCTTGTATGTTCTTAGTAACAGAGTATTTTTAATTGATTTGGTTTTGATAACTTAGAACATATGAGACACAGATAAATAATCAGACAATTTTCTGAACCAGTGCCTATCCTTTGGGCTGCAGAGTCAATAATAAGCAAACATATCACAGAAACAACATACACTAAACTGCCTTCCAGTTCAAACACTGCCTTCCAGTTCAAACAATTAGGATAGGTTGCCTTACAAACTATCTTTTTACCTCGAGACCACTGTATCAAATCTTTAAATAGAATAGTATGCTCCTTAAAATCATTCACAACATTTAATTCTTTCCTTGAAAGAAACTTGTAAACAATTAAATGGTTACCTTATAACCAGTGTGTTACTAAATAGCTGATAAACTTTAACACAGAAAAGCATACATACAAAGCAAAGAGACAACAGTTGAAAAGAGTAAAATTGCACTGTATATTATTTATGTGGTCTAGCTCATTCATACATGAGAGATTACACAGCTCGAAAAGATAAACATGAACCAGAATATCTGAGTTCTGTAGTATATTATCTCTTTCTTCACAAAATGTTCCAAAAAATCAAAGACCCTTAACTATTACAAGTATTATGATATATATAGATTTTAGACCACCTTGGAATCCCTAAGGATGAAACAAGCATTGGATGGTCTCAAAATCCTAACCCTAAGATACAAGAGAGACAAAAGAGAGAGAGAGAGAGAAGAAGCGGTGAGGTGACTGAGTCAAAAAGGTAAAATCAGATATCTCTTGTTCTTCTCCCGACCTTGCGACTATAATCTGATTTGTAAGTGGTATCTGGTGTAGTTATGAAAAGTCCTGGTAGTTGTTCTTGCCTACTCACCTACATCTCCTTTTGAAATGACTATCCATCTTGTCTATGAACAGTGCAGTGCCAAGTGGTACCTCACTCATCATCTAGAATTTCTTCCTCTACCACAGGTTTCTTTTTCTTCGGTGTTGTCATGACTTCCCATGCCTTCACTTCATCATCTGTTGGCCAATTGAAGTCTTGGGTACTCTATACCTGCACCTTTTGTCTGTCCCATCTTACATCTGTGATGTTCTTGACATCAAGTGGGAACTTGTTGATATCTGTTTCAGCTTTGAATTCCTCATCTAATATTAAATTAAATCAATCAATATCAACCTCGGTTCCCAAAAGAAAAGCCTCTTCACTAGGCATCTTGGTGTCGAACTCACTTCTCTAGGTATCTATAGATTTCACCTGGTCATCTTCTCCTTTCAAGGCAGGAATAAACCTATTGAAGTCAGCTGAAAAGAGACTTAACTTAGCCTCTATTTGGTTCAATTTCCCTTTGAAGAATGAGAGAGCAACATTTACCCTTTTGATCTCATCTTCTACCTCTGTAACAATTGGAGGAAAGTCTGCCCTTATAGCTTGTAGAGATGACAATTTCTCAAATAGACTTTCCCTGGCAGACCACTTTGTGAAGTAGGGGTTCAAAATTAGAAGGTACCTTAATACCTCAGTATGAAAGATAGGCAATTTGTTATAAGTATTAATTACAACATCAGCTTTTTCTTTGAGGATCTCAATCCTATGTTGCAATATAACTCTTAATGCTCTCAATGCTATAGCATTCCCCTTTTCTTCACCCACTTTCTGTTCTACAGCCTCTTCTGATTTAGGCTTATACTCAATCTGCATAGCTGGCGGTTGGGCAGGCACATATACTACCTCTTGTTTTGCCTCCAATTCATCAGTTAATGTCTTTATCAGTTGATCTCTTTGGTATAGCTTTATATGGCACATATCTCTATCTTTAGATAGTGCACTTGTTTCCTCTAATAGAGTTGTATACCTTTCAGACAATTGCTTTGTCTTATCCTCATTTAACTGAGCCCAGTGTGTCATTATTTGGGAAATCTCTAGGTCCCCTGTGTTTTGCACTGACCACACCATCTGGTTCCCCACCATATTCTCTTGAATATTTACTAATTGGGGCTTTTGCTCTTTAGGGCTCAATTTCCACATGGCAAAGGCTTGTGACTTTGGGTCATACCCAAATCCCTTAATCATTTCTCCTATTTGGACTTCACTGACCATTTTAAGGTTAGGCTGCTTCCTGATTTGGTCTATAACAAACGCAGATGCCAAATCCCAGCCCTCAGCCAATAGAATACCACTTCCTAGTACCATTTTCCTAGCATCCTCAGGAGAGATGTCCTCAACCTCAGGATCATAATTTTGTAGGGCCACAAGAGCTTCATTGGTAATTGTTTCTTTCCGATCCATAAGTAATTGGGATTTCAGCTGCTCTGCTTTGTGCCACCTGAGGAAGTCTTTAAATTCCTCTGTCTTTACAAAATTGTCATCATCCAGGAACTTATGCTGGTTAAGAAATCTTTCATCCAGACATGACCTTAGTGGGATCTCAACTTTATCTTCTGGATCAGGCATTTGTTTCTTTCCTTGTCTGATTGCCTTCCTCAGGTTATGATCATATAACCTGGTACCAGGTATCAAGGCCTTGACCTTGTCCTTTTTCTTGCTCTATCCCTCTGCTGAAGGTTGGCCTAATTCCAACTTTTTCCTCTTTGTAGAAGGCTCTTCCAAATCATCAGGTTGTGTTGCAATTGTCAAATCTATAATATGTTGCTCTGTTCCCTGCAACTGGGTAATCTCAGCCATTTCCTACTCTCAAGCTTGTTGTGGTGGAGGAGACAAATAAGGACGTGCATAGTCACTATCATCTCCACTCTCATATTCTGATTCTGAATGCTCAGGAGACTGAGCACCTTTCTTAGCAAGGACTGTATCCAATTGATCTAACAACACATAGTAGTTATCAATCATAGCTTTGATCCTGTCAAAATACATGAGGTCACGGTAAAAACCCCCAAAGGACAAACCATTCCTCTTTATCTGAGTCTGCAACTTCACCAGCTCCTGAATTCTCAATCTTTTCATGTGGATGTCATCTTCATCCAATTTATTTCTTGTTGCATCCTCCTCTATACACTCACAATGCACATTGGTGTTAGGAATAGTAGGAGTGTAGAGTTTCCTAACCCCTTCCATGAAGCCTTCTGGGTCAATATATCTGTAAGGGGCTGCCCCCATTCGGAACTTTTCTAGCCATTGACTTGCTTCATCCATGGCATTCTTACCTATTATAAAAATTGCAATCTTAAATTGCCTAGGGGTTATGGTCCCCTTCTTATGTGGTGCAAAGTGTTCATTGTCAGTTAACATCAGCTGCCAGATGAATTCCATGGCAGCAACTCTCATTGGCACATAATAAGGAAAAATATGGGGTGGGTGAATACACCCAAATACTCTGAATATGATGAAATTCTCCTCTAAGTAGAAGTCACCCCAATTGTGGTTTCCAAGCCAATTTTCTAAATACTCACAAGGCCTAAGCAGTTGTATGACCTTCAGAGGAATTCTGGTCCTGCTTATTCCCAGACTCTTTATTATTGGATACACAATCCAATTTTGGAACGCACAGAAATCACAATCTCTGGAAGTAAAGTTCCAAACCCTAACCCAGAACTGGATAGGATTTGGTTGTGCCTGAAAGAATCTTTGAGGGGATAAATTGTGGGGATCCATGATGGAAAAATTGTAATACAGGAGAAGGTGCATAAGCACTGAATAATGCAAGAATTTTGGCTCCTTCTCCTTAGGGTTTTTTAACTTCTTCTGTGTTGTAACAAAACCCTCATGCATCTCATCGATTATATGCTGAATATAATCATAACTAGTGCTTGAATGTATCTCTTGCAGGTCTAACACCATCATTAAAATACCATGACCTATTCTTTCTGTGTCTCCATCTATCCCCAGTACTCTGCAAAGGGCATAGGCATTGTACTTGATATAAAAATGCAGGTCCTTGTAATAATATGGGTAGGGTTCAGCCTTAGGACCTACATGATCTCTTAATTCTTTTGGCATGTGCTTTTTTAGCAAGCTCCTTGCAACACCAGGCTTTGCAGTATATCTCTTTTCCTACCTAGTCATGTCAATTCTCTTAGACATGGTGTTGAATAAGCCAAAGGCTTGCATGAAAGAGTTTCTATTGAGAATTAACAAGGCAGTGCCATCATCCCGCTTGATGGTCTTTGTAAGGGCATCATAGTGATTTTCCAGGTCAAGAAATAGGTCAACATCTAGAAACACATCAGGGACTAATAACCTACCTAGACCACATGTCCAAGGGTTTGAAACAGGGATAGGCTTATCAGAATTTTTATAAAAGTATGTAAAAAGAGAATAACATGTTGTGCCTGGGGTTGTAGCATCTCTAATATCTGCGAAGTCATCCTTAAAGACACCTGCATCAACCTTCCTGTTCTGTGTTGAACCTGGTAGCAGCTGGAATAAATTCATCTGAGAAGTTAGGTTTTCCTTTCTGCTCCTCTCCACTGCCTCCACTTGTAGAAGCAATGCTCACAGCTCTGCTCATCTTTGCAACACTTGAATTTTTGTTTCTTGAAACGATATTGAAACAAATCTAACTTTCAATATCAGCTCTCCGTTCTAAACACAATTCTCTGCAACTTTAGAAATTTCTTGGCCACCTTGGAAAAACTGTAACTGCTCTGAAATATGAAAACTCAATGAACAAGAAATGAATGCACTATTATCAATTTATAGCCATATGATTCAGAGTACATGGCTCATAATTTGGAAACGTCAGTTCTGCCATTAAGTTGCCATGCCGTGAAACTTTGAAAAACTTAGCCGTAGTTGCACGAAGTTGACAGAAAATCAAATTTTCAAATATAGATCTTTGGCGCAATCATAAACCTTTTAAGATAGCTGACATGGCATCTTCTGATTTGTTCTCTGTCATACATCTCAGCTACCTTTTGTACACTGTAATCAAAATTCTATCCTCTGATTGGTTGCCAAATGATTCATCCTGTCATGTCATCCACTTGGCGCCACATTTTAGATCTCATGATCAAGCGACCTCGCGACCACATTAAGTCTCTTTGTTGTGAGCCTTTGTCCTTAACCAGGGTTTGATCTCCAGATCTGGCGAGAATGTATCTTCTTTACCTTGGTTGACCCAAGTCCATCTGGCGATCTTACGACTATAAGAAAACCGAAGTTGCGAGGAATTAACTTTAACTCGTCATTCTTTTCCCGACCTGGCAACTAACCGTTACCTTTTACCTTTTCACGGTTATCTCTCTTATCGCTTAGTCATAGTACTTCACACTCCATTTTCATATTTTGTGCGAATGAGCGACTTATATCACTTTTCCTTAGTCGCCTGATCGCGAGCTACTTTCCTTTCATCATGATTTACTAGCGACTGCGCGACTGTATTATCTTTTAGCTCATCGCATGCCCGCGAGTTACTTTCTCATTTCTTAGAAACATTAGCGAGTGAGCGAAGCATTTGAACAATTCCTTTGTTGCTGGGTCGCGAAGCCACAACTCGCCTTTCTTGAGACATTGCGACTGCGCGAGCTACGTCTTCAAGACACTGCACTCGCCGAGTCGCACACAAAACTTAGCTCGACACAAGCAGCTCGCGTGTACATGATTACTCTGTATTTTCAGCTCGTCGCACAGTCACAGGAACCTTTAACTTTGTCTTAACTCAAAGCATGTGCTTTTTCTCTTTTTATAGCGACTTTGTGACATACCCTAATCGCCAAGTTGGGAGGACTTTTTCCCTGGGACACTTTTCTTTCCAGACTTCGCGACTGCCGCTAGATCATCTGACTCTTTCATCGGATGGCTGTCATTTAATTGCTGAATGATCAAGCCTGCCTTTAAATCATCTGGAGACTTTGCGACTGAAGGCAAAAGTACCTTAGTCTCCTTGTCGCGTAATCCATTTCTTACTTCTGGCGATCACCCGACAACCATTTACCTTATGACAGATGTCATTCATTCCTTTGTCCACTTAAAGCATATTGAAGAGCTGAGTCATCGCCATGTTCTTGCGACATCCCGACTGAGTGAAATTGCTTAGCATCAAACAGTTAGTCGTGGGATCGGGGCTGTTATCTCTTAACCGTTATTCTATCTCGAGACCACGCGACTGAAGAAAAACTTAACCGTGAACCTTGACCTGTTCTGGCGACCATGCGACATGAAGTAATCGCGAAGTCTGATAACATTTCTTTGACTATTTGACTTCTCTCGCGATCACCCGACTGAAGACCTGGGTCCCACTTGTTACAAAGGCTTATAACATGAATTTGGCGATCACGCGACTGAAGAGAGGTAGCCAAGTCGAAAGACGCAAAGGGAATATTCCAAAGTTATATCAGACTACGCGACATAAAGGGAACGCAGAGTCCGGGGAAGGAAAGGAATATTCGCTGAGGACTAAGCGATTACGCGACTTGACTTAATGCACATGCTCTTAGTGATGGGAAAAAGTAACTGCGAAACATAAGAGCCAAGGCCTAGGGTTTAATACATCATTTAACACTTGTATACTTAGGATTTTTTCAGGGTTTTAGCAGAGTTAAGACCTAGAGAACTTGAAAATTTTCAGAGGGCAAGACAAGGAACAAGGCAAAGCAGCAAAAATAGGAAATACAACCAACAGTGGCTCTTATTGCAGATTGGCTAAACTCAGTTTATGACAAAGAACCACAGAATCTTTGGTTGCAGACCAACTAACTCGAAGCAAAACCCTACTGCAGAAAGGGAAATATGTACATAGATTTACAAACAAAGGACAGGGAAAGGGAAAATATAATACATACTTGCTTGTGCATCTTGGACCTTTACTCAAAAAATGGCTTCAAAAACTGCCCATGCACAGGCAACTCAAAAAGATCCCCTTCCATGTTCTTCAACAAGTATGAATCCTTGCCAAATTTTTCAGCAATAATGAATGGGCCTAAACATAAAGATTCAAACTTCTTATGCTTGCCTTTATCTTATGCCCTTGCATTCCACTAGAGAACTAGATCACCGATTTGGAATTTTGTCTCAGTAGCTCTTTTGTCAAAAAGATATTTCATCTTCTGTTGCAGCTTCATGTTTTCTTTCTGACTGTTTCTTCTCATCTCATCCAATTCATTCAGCTGCATAATTTTTTTTTGTATGTTGTCAGAAACATCTAAATGTTCTTCTTGTATATATTGGCAAATAGGCAACAAATTGTTTATAGGCAACCTTTCCTGCAAGCCATACACCAGCTCAAAAGGTGAATGACCAGTTGCCTTCTTTAACATTATTCTATCAGCCCAAAGGGCTAATCTCAACTTTGTGTGCCATGCCCTCTTATTTTGTTCCAGAGTTCTTTTCAATATTTTCAAAAGGCTTTTATTGCTACATTCAGCCTGTCCATTGGCCTGTGGATGATATGGGGATGAATATGATATGGTAATCCCATATTGCTCACAGAAACTTGTCATTTCTTGTGATCTAAAATTCATAGCATTATCCATGACTAATTTATTTGGCACACCAAATCTGGTCAAAATGTTATCTAGCAAGAATTCAGTTACCACCTTACTAGTTGCTCCCCTTGTGGGAATAGCCTCACTCCATTTAGTAAAGTAATCAGTGGCCACTAAAATCCAACTATGTCTTGCACTGGACTTCTGCTGAAATTCTCCAATAAAATCAATGCCCCATACAGCAAAAGGAGCCTTAGTACTCACCGGGTTAAGTAAAAGAGCACCTACAAATTTTAACTTATTGGAGAACCTTTGACATGGTTCACACCTCCAAACATGTGCATAACTATCCTTGAACAAGGTAGGCCAATAATATCCTGCCCTCAAAATCTTATGAGCAGTGGTCTTGGCAGAAAAATGACCTCCACACTGTCCTTCATGCACTTCTATTAAGACTTTCTCAGCTTGATACTTGTCAAGGCATAGCAGAAGTACACCATTCTTATCTTTCCAGAATAAATTTCCTTGTATTAAAACATACCTCTGAGCTCGTAACTTCAAACTCCTCTTTTGATTATCAGACAAATGATCAGGGAACTTAGCATTTTTGAGGAAAAATACAATGTCAACATAATATGGTTGTCGTTCTATACTGGTAATGGCTTGATCTTGTGTCTCTATCTGATTTGTTTGCACAAGATCCAGGTTCTCCTCTGTCATAAGTTTGGCCAAACCTTGGCCTCTTACCAACTTGGTGATATTGATTTCCAAATTAAACTCCTGAATGCTTGTAATCCACTTACACCTTTTACCAGTAACCTCTGACTGGGTAAGAATATCCTTTACTGCTGAATGTGGAACATAGGCTTGTACCTTGGAACACACCAAATAGGGCCTGAAAGATTTGACAGCCTTTACCAATGCATAGGCCTGTTTCTCCATTATATCATAATTAATTTCTGTAGCCTGTAAGGATTTACTATAAAAAGCTATGGGGTGTTCAAATCCTTGCTCATCTTTCTGAAGAAAAATTGTAGCAATTGTGTGGAATGATGCAAATGAAAACAGGGAGAAAGGCCTAGTGTAATCTGGGGATTTCAACACTGGAGTCTCCTGCACTGCCTTCTTTATCCTTTCAAAAGCTTGTTGACCATCATCATTCCAAGCAAACTTTGTATCCTTTTTTAGCAATTTCACAATTGGCTTAACAATTTCAGAAAAATTCGCTACAAATCTTCTGACAAAATTAATCTTTCCTAAGAAATATTGTACACCTTTTAGGTTTTTTGGAGCAACAACCTTCTGAATTGCCTCTACTCTTTCAGGGTCTATTCTTACCCCTTCCTTGGACACTATATGTTCGAGCAATTTTCCCTCCTTAACTGCAAAGTGACACTTCTTAGGATTCAATGAAACACCATATTCTAATGCTTTATTAAAAACTTTACCCAAATGATCACAGTGATCATTAGCCTTCTTAGAATATGCAGTCAAGTCATCTTGATACACAACCATGAATAAATCAATAAATTCTTTGAAAGAAACATCCATGGCTCTCTGAAAAGTTGCCCCTGCATTTATCAGACCAAAAGGCATTCTCACATAAACATACATTCCCCAAGGAGTAGTAAATGCAGTCTTGTATTGCTCTGACTCCTTGAAAAGAACCTGGTTGTAACCTAAAAAACCATCCATCATGGATAGTAATTCACAACCAGTCACTTTGTGCAACATTGCTTCCATGTTTGGTAAAGAGTAATTATCTTTAAGTGAAGCAATATTCAAATTCCTGAAATCAACACACAATCTAATGTCACCATTATTTTTCCTGACTGGCACTAAATTGGAAACCCATGTTGAATGCCTGATAGGTTGAATTATCCCAGCATCCTTAAGCTTCATCAATTCCTGCTGCATTTTGGGAGCCAACAAGGGGTTGATGGGTCTTTGCTTCTGTCTAAATGGTTTGACATCTGATTTTAGGGGAATCTCATGTTGGAAAAGGTCCTCTCTGTATGCTTTTAAGTCCTCATATGACCAAGCAAAAACATGCTTGTACTTTCTCAGCAACTTGATCAAATTTATCCTTACATGAGATTCCAAACCTTTTCCAATATAAACTATTTGAGGACTATTTTCTGATCCCAAATTCACTTCTTCCAAGTCCTCAACATTGGCATTTCTCATCTCGGCTGAATCATTTTGTTTACTATCAAACAATGCTTCAAGTTCAACCAAACCCCTAGGAATCTGATTAGAACTCAATTGAACAACCTTATTTCCAAAGATGTACTCTTTTCCATTATCTGATTCTAACAAGGAACTGCAATCTATACTCTGGTTTTCATACTGATCTAAGCATTGCATGAACCTTAGAATATCCTGATCATCTTGGAATACTTGCCAGTTATATATGTTATCTGGGACAACTGGTCTTGTTTTTACCTCAAGTATTGACACTCCATGTAAGGTCAAGTCATCATTTTTCAAAGCAACATTTGCTATAAAATCTGCCATAATATTCTTTGACCTTTCTAACCAAGTTATATCAAAAGCATCAAACATCTCAAGTTCATCCCAAATAGCATGTTTATACATTTTTAATCTATCATTTTTCACAGCATATTTGGATCGGACTTGTGCTATCACTAACTCAGAGTCACCATAACTTTTTAAACATTTTATGCCATGTTTTATAGCAATCTCAAGTCCTAAAAATAAGGCCTCATACTCTGCAGTATTATTTGTACACTGAAAAGCTAGCAGAAATTAGTACTTAAAGGTTGTACCTGATGGAGATATCAATAATACTCCTGCTCCTGATCCTTCTTTTGAGCAAGCACCATCAAAATACATTTTCCATATCCCATCTTCTTTCAAAATCAATTCACTACTTAAAGGATCAGATCCTTGATCTTGACAGCAGGGTTCTTCTTTTTGCATTCTAAAATTTTCCATATCCATGTCAATGCAACAATTGATATGAGTATCCTCATATTTTTCTATCATGTGAGGAGTCCTGCTCTCTCTCAAAACATTGACATTTTCTCTAGCAATATTGAAAGTTGCATATGATAAGTCATTTTTTATACTTCCTCCCATGGAAGCACTCCATTTTCTTGATAACAACATACCATAATGAGGTGGTATATCAACCACAAGGACATTCATTGTCATCACAACATCAGGGCAAAGAGCCAATCTGTAAGGCATAGCCTCAATAGTACCAATTACAGGGACTTCCCTGGAATCCATAGCTCTACACCTGCCATGAGGTGTGTCAAAATGTAGCCCCATTTCTTTCATAATCTCAACTGGCATGACTGTATTAGAAGCACCTGAATCAATCATACAATTTTTGAGCATCTTATCATTTATTATCAATGACAGAAAGAAAGGGTCAACCACCTTTGGAGAAGAAGTTGCATTTAAGAATATCTGAGGAATCTCAGAGGTTAACATTTCTTCCTCATTTCCATTTACAGGTGGTATCTTAGATACACCCACTGGGTCTTGAACTGTTATTGTAGGCACACTGTTTAATAATGACATCACCTTTTCTTTATGTTCTTTGATTCTCATCATTTCTAGAAAAGGTACCTTAACTGTCATCTGAGACAAA
>MU227738.1:192049-213982 GCA_018584345.1 Thuja plicata
GGGAATACCAACAAAATCAAATTGTTTATACCTCTCATTATGCAATGGTTTCCTTTGAAAACTATCATTTTCTTTATCCTTAGTAGTTTTCCCTCTAGAAGATATATTGTTCTCTGGTCCAGAAAAAAAATATTTTGAAGAATGTAAAAAATCAATCTTCTTTTTCATTTCAATGGTAGCAGCCTCCATTTGAGCCTTTTCTAACATGTTTTCCATGGTTTCCTTTTCAATTCTCAATCTTTCCAGATCAAACTCTAATTTGGACATTTGTTCAATCATGGGTTTCTGAGATTTAGGATCTTGATCTCTTTGTTCACCCATCTTCTTTTTACCCTTATCTATTTGTATATTAGAAGCCTTTTGAGTGACTGGTATTTCTTTGTTTTTCTGAGACTTATCTGTTTGTTTGGTAGTCTGATGTTTAGAATGTCTTTTTCTATCATTATCAAGATCCTTGTGATCATTCTTTTTCTTTCTAATCTCTCTTTCCTTTTTCATTTGTTGGACCAAAGCCAACTACTTTAGAATAAACTTCTCTTCATTATCCAACATATCAGAAGGGTTATCTTCTAAATCTGAACTAGGTGTAGTAATTTCTTCTCTTTCATTTGAAGTAGAAGTAGTTGTGGGAGTACCCAATACTCTTTCAGCAGCCTCCTCATAATCTGAAGTATTTCCATCATGAGATTGCTGAACAGTATTCTTATCTTTTCTGACATTTGATTCCTCACCTCTTAAAGGAGTTTCATCCATAGTATCTTGATTTCTCTTTCTCCTCCGAGAGGCCCCCACTCTTGAAGATGATGGGATTCCTTCATTCAAAACCTTTTCTGGGTCAGCCCTTGTTTTTGACCTAGTATTCATTCTGTAAGACATTTAATACTTTTTGCACTAATCTTAGAGATTTTCCTTTTCAGAGTCGCCACCCAATAAATTGGGATAAATGAATAACTATCAAGGGTTAGTATGACAACAACAACTGGAATAAATTTTAAACCTTAGTACACCAGAGATTCCTGAATACTTCTTCAAGACTTTACAATCTCTTGATCCCCAGTAGAGTTGCCAATTTGTTAGCACTTTTTCTTGTAACTCAACCTTAAATGAATAAAAACTCCTTTATAACAAGAGAAAGGCTAATTGCTAAGGAATGGATAAGGTCCTTCATTTCTGAGCTCCATAAATGCTCAGGCAGGTTTTACCTTTTTAGATTGTTGTTAACACAGTATTTGTTGATGTGGACACTGATTGATTATGTACCTTTACTGAACCAACTTATGAATTATCTTGCAGATGACCAAACATATCCATAAACAAGATATTACCATGCAAATCATAGTTATAATCATAACAACAACCAGTGATACAAGGATTCTCATCCTTCTTCCTTTTCTTTATAGGAGGGACAACCTAAAAGATTCACTCTTCAAGGAATCAATAATATGGACAGTGTCCTGCTGACAGAGGTCCTTTAACAAGTTCAGCTTGTATGTTCTTAGTAACAGAGTATTTTTAATTGATTTGGTTTTGATAACTTAGAACATATGAGACACAGATAAATAATCAGACAATTTTCTGAACCAGTGCCTATCCTTTGGGCTGCAGAGTCAATAATAAGCAAACATATCACAGAAACAACATACACTAAACTGCCTTCCAGTTCAAACACTGCCTTCCAGTTCAAACAATTAGGATAGGTTGCCTTACAAACTATCTTTTTACCTCGAGACCACTGTATCAAATCTTTAAATAGAATAGTATGCTCCTTAAAATCATTCACAACATTTAATTCTTTCCTTGAAAGAAACTTGTAAACAATTAAATGGTTACCTTATAACCAGTGTGTTACTAAATAGCTGATAAACTTTAACACAGAAAAGCATACATACAAAGCAAAGAGACAACAGTTGAAAAGAGTAAAATTGCACTGTATATTATTTATGTGGTCTAGCTCATTCATACATGAGAGATTACACAGCTCGAAAAGATAAACATGAACCAGAATATCTGAGTTCTGTAGTATATTATCTCTTTCTTCACAAAATGTTCCAAAAAATCAAAGACCCTTAACTATTACAAGTATTATGATATATATAGATTTTAGACCACCTTGGAATCCCTAAGGATGAAACAAGCATTGGATGGTCTCAAAATCCTAACCCTAAGATACAAGAGAGACAAAAGAGAGAGAGAGAGAGAAGAAGCGGTGAGGTGACTGAGTCAAAAAGGTAAAATCAGATATCTCTTGTTCTTCTCCCGACCTTGCGACTATAATCTGATTTGTAAGTGGTATCTGGTGTAGTTATGAAAAGTCCTGGTAGTTGTTCTTGCCTACTCACCTACATCTCCTTTTGAAATGACTATCCATCTTGTCTATGAACAGTGCAGTGCCAAGTGGTACCTCACTCATCATCTAGAATTTCTTCCTCTACCACAGGTTTCTTTTTCTTCGGTGTTGTCATGACTTCCCATGCCTTCACTTCATCATCTGTTGGCCAATTGAAGTCTTGGGTACTCTATACCTGCACCTTTTGTCTGTCCCATCTTACATCTGTGATGTTCTTGACATCAAGTGGGAACTTGTTGATATCTGTTTCAGCTTTGAATTCCTCATCTAATATTAAATTAAATCAATCAATATCAACCTCGGTTCCCAAAAGAAAAGCCTCTTCACTAGGCATCTTGGTGTCGAACTCACTTCTCTAGGTATCTATAGATTTCACCTGGTCATCTTCTCCTTTCAAGGCAGGAATAAACCTATTGAAGTCAGCTGAAAAGAGACTTAACTTAGCCTCTATTTGGTTCAATTTCCCTTTGAAGAATGAGAGAGCAACATTTACCCTTTTGATCTCATCTTCTACCTCTGTAACAATTGGAGGAAAGTCTGCCCTTATAGCTTGTAGAGATGACAATTTCTCAAATAGACTTTCCCTGGCAGACCACTTTGTGAAGTAGGGGTTCAAAATTAGAAGGTACCTTAATACCTCAGTATGAAAGATAGGCAATTTGTTATAAGTATTAATTACAACATCAGCTTTTTCTTTGAGGATCTCAATCCTATGTTGCAATATAACTCTTAATGCTCTCAATGCTATAGCATTCCCCTTTTCTTCACCCACTTTCTGTTCTACAGCCTCTTCTGATTTAGGCTTATACTCAATCTGCATAGCTGGCGGTTGGGCAGGCACATATACTACCTCTTGTTTTGCCTCCAATTCATCAGTTAATGTCTTTATCAGTTGATCTCTTTGGTATAGCTTTATATGGCACATATCTCTATCTTTAGATAGTGCACTTGTTTCCTCTAATAGAGTTGTATACCTTTCAGACAATTGCTTTGTCTTATCCTCATTTAACTGAGCCCAGTGTGTCATTATTTGGGAAATCTCTAGGTCCCCTGTGTTTTGCACTGACCACACCATCTGGTTCCCCACCATATTCTCTTGAATATTTACTAATTGGGGCTTTTGCTCTTTAGGGCTCAATTTCCACATGGCAAAGGCTTGTGACTTTGGGTCATACCCAAATCCCTTAATCATTTCTCCTATTTGGACTTCACTGACCATTTTAAGGTTAGGCTGCTTCCTGATTTGGTCTATAACAAACGCAGATGCCAAATCCCAGCCCTCAGCCAATAGAATACCACTTCCTAGTACCATTTTCCTAGCATCCTCAGGAGAGATGTCCTCAACCTCAGGATCATAATTTTGTAGGGCCACAAGAGCTTCATTGGTAATTGTTTCTTTCCGATCCATAAGTAATTGGGATTTCAGCTGCTCTGCTTTGTGCCACCTGAGGAAGTCTTTAAATTCCTCTGTCTTTACAAAATTGTCATCATCCAGGAACTTATGCTGGTTAAGAAATCTTTCATCCAGACATGACCTTAGTGGGATCTCAACTTTATCTTCTGGATCAGGCATTTGTTTCTTTCCTTGTCTGATTGCCTTCCTCAGGTTATGATCATATAACCTGGTACCAGGTATCAAGGCCTTGACCTTGTCCTTTTTCTTGCTCTATCCCTCTGCTGAAGGTTGGCCTAATTCCAACTTTTTCCTCTTTGTAGAAGGCTCTTCCAAATCATCAGGTTGTGTTGCAATTGTCAAATCTATAATATGTTGCTCTGTTCCCTGCAACTGGGTAATCTCAGCCATTTCCTACTCTCAAGCTTGTTGTGGTGGAGGAGACAAATAAGGACGTGCATAGTCACTATCATCTCCACTCTCATATTCTGATTCTGAATGCTCAGGAGACTGAGCACCTTTCTTAGCAAGGACTGTATCCAATTGATCTAACAACACATAGTAGTTATCAATCATAGCTTTGATCCTGTCAAAATACATGAGGTCACGGTAAAAACCCCCAAAGGACAAACCATTCCTCTTTATCTGAGTCTGCAACTTCACCAGCTCCTGAATTCTCAATCTTTTCATGTGGATGTCATCTTCATCCAATTTATTTCTTGTTGCATCCTCCTCTATACACTCACAATGCACATTGGTGTTAGGAATAGTAGGAGTGTAGAGTTTCCTAACCCCTTCCATGAAGCCTTCTGGGTCAATATATCTGTAAGGGGCTGCCCCCATTCGGAACTTTTCTAGCCATTGACTTGCTTCATCCATGGCATTCTTACCTATTATAAAAATTGCAATCTTAAATTGCCTAGGGGTTATGGTCCCCTTCTTATGTGGTGCAAAGTGTTCATTGTCAGTTAACATCAGCTGCCAGATGAATTCCATGGCAGCAACTCTCATTGGCACATAATAAGGAAAAATATGGGGTGGGTGAATACACCCAAATACTCTGAATATGATGAAATTCTCCTCTAAGTAGAAGTCACCCCAATTGTGGTTTCCAAGCCAATTTTCTAAATACTCACAAGGCCTAAGCAGTTGTATGACCTTCAGAGGAATTCTGGTCCTGCTTATTCCCAGACTCTTTATTATTGGATACACAATCCAATTTTGGAACGCACAGAAATCACAATCTCTGGAAGTAAAGTTCCAAACCCTAACCCAGAACTGGATAGGATTTGGTTGTGCCTGAAAGAATCTTTGAGGGGATAAATTGTGGGGATCCATGATGGAAAAATTGTAATACAGGAGAAGGTGCATAAGCACTGAATAATGCAAGAATTTTGGCTCCTTCTCCTTAGGGTTTTTTAACTTCTTCTGTGTTGTAACAAAACCCTCATGCATCTCATCGATTATATGCTGAATATAATCATAACTAGTGCTTGAATGTATCTCTTGCAGGTCTAACACCATCATTAAAATACCATGACCTATTCTTTCTGTGTCTCCATCTATCCCCAGTACTCTGCAAAGGGCATAGGCATTGTACTTGATATAAAAATGCAGGTCCTTGTAATAATATGGGTAGGGTTCAGCCTTAGGACCTACATGATCTCTTAATTCTTTTGGCATGTGCTTTTTTAGCAAGCTCCTTGCAACACCAGGCTTTGCAGTATATCTCTTTTCCTACCTAGTCATGTCAATTCTCTTAGACATGGTGTTGAATAAGCCAAAGGCTTGCATGAAAGAGTTTCTATTGAGAATTAACAAGGCAGTGCCATCATCCCGCTTGATGGTCTTTGTAAGGGCATCATAGTGATTTTCCAGGTCAAGAAATAGGTCAACATCTAGAAACACATCAGGGACTAATAACCTACCTAGACCACATGTCCAAGGGTTTGAAACAGGGATAGGCTTATCAGAATTTTTATAAAAGTATGTAAAAAGAGAATAACCTGTTGTGCCCGGGGTTGTAGCATCTCTGATATCTGTGAAGTCATCCTTAAAGACACCTGCATCAACCTTCCTGTTCTCTGTTGAACTTGGTAGCAGCTGGAGAAATTCATCTGAGAAGCTAGGTTTTCCTTTCTGCTCCTCTCCACTGCCTCCACTTGTAGAAGCAACGCTCATAGCTCTACTCATCTTTGCAACACTTGAATTTATGTTTCTTGAAATGATATTGAAACAAATCTAACTTTCAATGTCAGCTATCCGTTCTAAACATAATTCTCTGCAACTTTAGAAATTTCTTGGCCACCTTGGAAAAACTGCAACTGCTCTGAAATCTGAAAACTCGGTGAATAAGAAATGAATGCACTATTATCAGTTTATAGCCATATGATTCAGAGTACATGGCTCATAATTTAGAAATGTCAGTTCTGCCATTATGTTGCCATGCCGTGAAACTTTGAAAAACCTAGCCGTAGTTGCATCTTCTAATTCATTCTCTGTCATGGCATGGCATCTTCTAATTCATTCTCTGTCATACATCTCAGCTACCTTTTGTACATAGTAATCAAAATTCTATCCTCTGATTGGTTGCCAAATGATTCATCCTGTCATGTCATCCACTTAGCGCCGCATTTTAGATCTCATGATCAAGCGACCTCGCGACCATGTTAAGTCTCTTTGTCGTGAGCCTTTGTCCTTAACCAGGGTTTGATCTCCAGATCTGGCGACAATGTATCTTCTTTACCCTAGCTGACCCAAGTCCATCTGGCGATCTTGCGACTATAGGAAAATCAAAGTCGCGAGGAGTTAACTTTAACTCGTCATTCTTTTCTCGACCTAGCGACTAACCGTTACCTTTTACCTTTTCACGGTTATCTCTCTTATCGCTTAGTCACAACACTTAGCACTGCATTTTCATATTTTGTGTGAATGAGCGACTTATATCACTTTTCCTTAGTCGCCTGATCGCGAGCTACTTTCCTTTCATCATGATTTACTAGCGACTGTGCGACTGTATTATCTTTTAGCTCGTCTCATGCCCGCGAGTTACTTTCTCATTTCTTAGAAACATTAGCAAGTGAGTGAAGCATTTGAACAATTCCTTTGTCACTGGGTCGCGAAGCCACAACTCGCCTTTCTCGAGACATTGCGACTGCGCGAGCTACGTCTTCAGGACACTGCACTCGCCGAGTCGCACACAAAACTTAGTTCGGCACAAGCAGCTCACGAGTACATGATTACTCTATATTTTCAGCTCGTCGCACAGTCACAGGAACCTTTAACTTTGCCTTAACTCAAAGCACATGCTTTTTCTCTGTTTATAGCGACTTTGTGACATACCCTAATCGCCAAGTCAGGAGGAATTTTTCCCTGGGACACCTTTCTTTCTAGACTTCATGACTGCCGCTAGATCATCTGACTCTTTCATCGGACGGCTTTCCTTTAATCGCTGAATGATCAAGCCTGCCCTTAAATTATCTAGAGACTTTGTGAGTGAAGGCAAAATTACCTTACTCTCCTTGTCACGTAATCCATTTCTTACTTCTGGCGATCACCCGACAACCATTTACCTTATGACAGATGTCATTCATTCCTTTGTCCACTTAAAGCATATTAAAGAGCTAAGTCATCGCCATGTTCTCGCGACATCCCGACTGAGTGAAAATTCTTAGCATCAAATAGTTAGTCGCGGGATCGGGGCTGTTATCTCTTAACCGTTATTCTATCTCAAGACCACGTGACTGAAGAAAAACTTAACCGTGAACCTTGACCTATTCTGGCGACCATGTGACATGAAGTAATCGCGAAGTCTTATAACATTTCTTTGACTATTTGACTTCTCTCGTGATCACCCGACTGAAGACCTGGGTCCCACTTGTTACAAAGGCTTATAACATGAATTTGGCGATCACGCGACTGAAGAGAGGTAGCCAAGTCGGAAGATGCAGAGGGAATATTCCAAAGTTATATCAGACTACGTGACATAAAGGGAACGCAGATTCAGGGGAAGGAAAGGAATATTCACTGAGGACTAAGCGATTACGCGACTTGACTTAATGCACATGCTCTTAGTGATGGGAAAAAGTAACTGTGAAACATAAGAGCCAAGGCCTAGGGTTTAATACATTGTTTAACACTTGTATACTTAGGATTTTTTCAGGGTTTTAGCAGAGTTAAGACCTGGAGAACTTGAAAATTTGCAGAGGGCAAGACAAGGAACAAGGCGAAGCAGCAAAAATAGGAAATACAACCAACAGACAACATCTTATCAAACTTCAAGTCACATTTCACTAGCTTAATAGAATCTACTACTAAGATTGTAGAAGATGAATACAAGAAGGAGAGACTAAATGAATTGGTAAAGAACTTTTCCTTAGATCTAAATTCCTTAAAGATTGGGCAGGCTATATTGAAGGAATTGGCAGATAAAGGAAAGAAAGTCATAGCAAACTGTATGGATAGAGTGAAGCTCACCTCTGAGCATACTAAAAAGATAGCAGAAGCAGAAGAAATGGCTGATAACATAAGGAAATTAGTTGAAAACTCCATGCAAGACATGCACATCTGTAATATTGTCTACCAAGGGTAGTTAGACAAAATTGAGAAAGCAAAGTTAGAAATCAGCAAGATAAGGGTAAGGCAAACACAGTTGAGAAATGCACTTGCACCATCTCTAGCAGTTCTCAATGAGAACATTAAATAGATTGATAACACCATATAGACATATGATCAAGGTACTTGCATGGATCTGATAAAAATGGAGAAATCAAGACATATACTTTATGCGCGCATCTTTAGACAGTTGATGCAATGAAAGTCTTTTGGCAGAAAGAGATTCAATCTCTTCAAGTTGTGTACCCAGAAGTCCACATGGAGTAAGTATGTTGAAGACTTATAGTTTTTCCACACCTTTTTCATTAATGTCAAAGGAGGAGTAGTATAGAATGTGTATATGTGGAGAAGTATATATGTATATATCATTAAGTATTATGATATATAGTCATTTTTGTATGAAGTCATTTTGAGTAACTTAGCCACATTCCTTTCTTTCCATAAATAAAAAAGGGGGAGATTGTTGGCAAGTTGACTTCCTAAGGAAGCATGACTTATTTTTTGTTGTCAATCATGGCAACAAAGTCATACTTAAGTTCTATCATGAAAGGAAAATGACTAAGTGTGAAAACAGGGTAGACAGACACATACAGAGATCAGTACGTCAGTGCACATGTTAGAGATCACACTAGAGCATGTGTGCTTAGGTATATACTCTATGGTTTACATACATGCTAGATCCAAATTCCCAAAGTACAGAACATTAGTACGGAAAAGTTACAGGCAGATTAGTAGACCTGCAGTCCAGGAAATCGAGCATGGAAGCCGACTACACTTTTGATCAGCGTGAATGATTTTGTAATGTAATGGCTAAGAGCCTATAGTTATAAGTTTATATTAATTTAATTAATTTTTTAGTAAACACACTTAGGCCAACTTATTTGGAAGCATTGTATATTTTGTTTTAGGTCCGACTAGTTATTTGTTTTGGGTCGCGCCTATTCAGATTTGAAGATATAAGTATGTAATGTAAAGATATGTTAGAAGTGTCGATTATTATGCAAGAGAAAGTTATAGAGGGATAGTACTATGAAGTCAGTAGATGATATAGCTCTTTAAGAGAGTAAGAGCATTTGTGCATACACGAAACTAATCAGACAATAATGTCATCACAATAGTTCATTTTTGATATAGTGCATATCAACATTCAGAGGGTTGTAGCCTTCATCTTATTGGGTAGTGAGCCATATACCTTTAACAATGTTTTGTAAAAGACTCCTAATAGGGTCAGACCTTTAACCAGGTCATTGTACTTAATTTTTAAAGACTACTTCTAACAAGGCAAAGGAACTTTAACAGGTTCATTATACCTAGTACAATATTTGTGGGTACTAATCCCCACCAAAGTTTTCCTCTGATCAAGGTTCTCCGTAATCATATCATGTGTTATATGCTCTTGTGTTATGTTTCTTTAGATGCACATTTGATATATGTTTAATTGGCTGAAATATAATTAATAGATAAACACTAATTCACCCCCCCCCCCTCTCAGTGTTTCTAACAGTTAAAAAGGACAATAGTGTTGACAAAGTAGTTGATGCATCCTCAGTGGATGCACCCTCTACTTCTACTTGAATAGACCTTCTTGGTCTTAGGGGGAGCTATTCTAGCTCATAACCCCTGCATGGTTGGTGTACTCACTTCAGAGTATGCACCTTTGGATTCATGGTTAAAAGCTTAGATTACAGCTATATGCATTCACGCATTATCTAAATTGTATCAGGATCAAAGTTTGTAAATCTCTATGCATGGTTGCAAGCATTAAATGCGGTAGATCATATAAAAAGAAGTTCATAGTCGATCATTTTCACATTTACATTCGAGAGCATAGAAATTGAAGAGCATTGGACCACTAAGACATCTAAGTATGAAGGCATAAAAGTTTGGCAGTTGGAGCGATCAGATAATTAGTTTGAAATGGAGCCCTAGTCGTCGCGTCATTTCAGAATTTTGTGGAAACCCTACTTAAGAAAAAAACAAGTAAGTATGGTGACCCCAGTTGTGTTTGATGTAGCAGAGAGGAAGAGGTTCAGATTTAAGAAGCATCCATTCAAATCCATACTGGATGATGTGGAAGGGGCTTTCTCAAAAACCCCAATTGGCGGTGTTCACGTGGAAGATATCCGAGCGTACATTTACTGTAAAAAGGAATCATTAGGAGATCATAATATAGCTTCTCATATGGCATCAATGTTAAATCTAGACTTCACATTCAAGGATGAGTTCGCGCACTTACAAGATAACCCTATTTTAGAGTATTCAAATGCGCATGAGTTTGAAGAACCAGAATGGGTAAATATTCTGTTAAGAAAGATACATGATGATCTTTTCTAGATTGGAGATGTCCCTATTTGAATCACTACAGAACTAATCCATCAGTTAACTAGACTTCCAATGACTGGACCAGTATTTCCCACTGGTAAGGATGTAAAGAAATAGATTGAGAAATTTTGTTTGTCCAGGAGTGATAGGCACGGAATGACAGTTGACCCTATCAAGGAAGATGACATTAAACTCATGACAATGATACTTGGATACAATTTTCAGAAAGCAAGCAAGTTGAATAGTGTCTCTGTAGCAACAGTCCTTCCAGCTATCAGAATAGTGAAGGATAACACCCAATACAACCTATGTGAGATCTTGCACAATCAATTAATTGAAAATATCAGAATTATCAAACATGACAGGAGAAAAACATTCAGGTTTGGATCAATGATCATCTATTTGTATCACCATATAGTTGGAAAGGTTGCAGACCTTTATCTAGACAAAGGCAAACCTACAATGACTCAGATATCTCTTAAGGCCATAGTAGAAAGCAGTGCAAGAGATACAATAGATATGAATATCAAGATATGCAGGGTCAAAATGCAAAGCAGGTTCAGACTATCTGAGAAGATAGTTGACAAATAAAAGGATACAATATGCTTCATGGTTGAGAAAGATTGCACATGCATGGAGGCTATTGAGCCTAGAACTAAGTGGATTCATCCACTAGGGTATGAAGTGGAAGACCATGTGTTAGAAGGTTATGCACAAGTCTTATTGTCAGCACCTAAAGACCGTAATGAACCTAGATGGGGCACTTACAGAGAAAAGATTGACGAAGTGGATATTGAACTACAACTTGTTGTTAACAAAAGGAAAGCATCCAGAACTACATCCAACATTCTGAAAAAGCATGGAGTCACACAAGAAGATTTGGATAAGGCAAAAGAAGCCAAAATTTCTAAAGTTAAAATCGAGAAAACAATTGAAACTCAGATGAAGAAGCAAAAGAAAAATGAGGAGAGTACCACTGCACCCTCTACCACCATTGATCTAGATACATCTCCACCCTCTGTACCTAGCAAGAAACCTAGAGGAAGGAAGCAAGCACCTACAAATCACCCATCCTCAAGGAACACTCGGAGCAAAGCTAAGAATGTTCAAGCTCCACCTGAGGTAGGATTTAGACCTAGTATAAATATTTTGAGAAACAGGATTTTTAATGAAGGAAGATTGGATACACTTTCCAAATTCTATGACAAGTATCAAGAGATGGATAAGACTGACATAAATTCTATGATCATATCTCATATGATCAAGTTTAAGAATTTTGTTCTTAAACTCAAAACAGTGATACCGGATAAGTTATGGAACATACTGGAGATCATGAAAAGACATGCAATTGAGGAAGACATGAAGATGAGAGAAGAAACTTTGGATACTCTTCTTCCTATTTGTTCATATGATGAGAAGGCTATTCTGTTAGATCTAGTGAAGCCTCGTCTCCGAACTAAGACAAGGACTCTACAAATTATGAGCAAGGAGTATGAACAGATTGGTAAGGAGACTGAAAAGGTGTTTGCACGAGTATTTATGGATAGACTTATGTATCCACCAATGGTGCCTACAGAAAAAGTTACCCCAGCTCCTCCCAAATAGGCCATAGAACCAGTAATTCAGATTGCGCCTATAACAGGTCCACAGGTTTCAGCGCCCATAGTGACAATAACCTCTAAGATAGATAAAAGTACAGAGGACATGATTGTAATTGATGATGTAAAGATATCTATGACAGCTTCTGATAAAGATATGGATAAAGTTGATGAAGCATTTGTAAACACTAAGGAAATGAACACAGATGACACATCTCTACAACAGGATGAAGTTCATTCCATTGATCCAATAGACTTGGATAAGGAGAAAGATACTCAAGGTAATGAGACACCAGTAAAGCAAATCCATGTCAAAATTGAATGTGTAGATACAAGTCAAAATACTATTTTCTCACCATCCATTCAACCATCCACCTCATTGTTGTCAAGTTTAACTCCTGACTCAGCAAGTTTAGATGCATGGGGATAAGAAGAACTTATCAAGATCAACGTCCTTTCCATGGAAAAGGCAAAAGAGAAACAAGTGATGAGGAACCCTCGCTTCTTGGAAAAAATGAACATTTTGAATGACTTAGTGTCTACTGATTAGAAAGTAGCCAAAGTACAATTAGTTGAAGATGTGGACAACATCTTATCAAAATTCAAGTTACATTTCACTAGCTTAGTAGAATCTACTACTAAGATTACAGAAGATGTATACAAGAAGGAGAGACTAAATGAATTGGTAAAGAACTTTGCCTTAGATCTGAATTCCTTAAAGATTGGGCAAGCTATATTGAAGGAATTGGCAGATAAAGGAAAGAAAGTCATAGAAAACTGTATGGATAGAGTGAAGCTCACCTCTGAGCACACTAAAAAGATAGCAGAAGCAAAAGAAATGGTGGATAACATAAGGAAATTAGTTGAAAATGCCATGCAAGACATGCACATCTGCAATAATGTCTACCAAGGGCAGTTAGACAAAATTGAGAAAGCAAAGTTAGAAATCAGCAAGATAAGGGTAAGGCAAACACAGTTGAGAAATGAACTTGTGCCATCTCTAGCAGTTCTCAATGAGAACCTCAAATAAATTGATAACACCATATAGACATATGATCAAGGTCCTTGCATGGATCTGTTAAAAATGGAGAAATTGACATATGCTTTATGCGCGCATCTGTAGATAGTTGATGCAATGAAATTCTTTTGGCAGAAAGAGATTCAATGTCTTCAAGTTGTGTACCCAGAAGTCTACATGGAGTAAGTATGTTGAAGACTTACAGTTTTTACACACCTTTGTCATTAATGTCAAAGGGGGAGTAGTATAGAATGTGTATATGAGGAGAAGTATATATGTATATATCATTAAGTATTATGATATACAATCATTTTTGTATGAAGTCATTTTGAGTAACTTAGCCACATTCCTTTGTTGCCATAAATGACAGAGGGATAGTACTGTGAAGTAAATAGATGATATAGCTCTTTAAGAGAGTAAGAGAATTCGCGCATACACGAAATTGATCAGACAATAGTGTCATTACAGCAGTTCATTTTTTATATAGTGCATATCAACATTCAGAGGGTTGTAGCCTTCATCTTATTGGGCAGTGAGCCTAGGCAGTGAGCCATATACCTTTAACAGGGTTTTTTAAAAGACTCCTAACAGGGTTAGACCTTTAACCAGGTCATTGTACTTAATTTGTAAAGACTGCTTCTAACAGGTCAAAGGAACTTTTACAGGTTCATTATACCTAGTACAATATTTGTGGGTACTAATCCCCACCGGAGTCTTCCTCTGATCAAGGTTCTCCATAATCATATCATGTGTTATGTGTTCTTGTGTTATGTTTCTTTGGATGCACATTTGATATATTTTTAATTGGCTAAAATATAATGAATAGATAAACACTAATTCACCCCCCCCCCCCTCTCAATGTTTCTAATAGTAATATCTGGGCTAGTGTGAGCTAAATATTGTAGACCTCCAATAATCGATATGTACTTAGTCTAAACAACACTTTGAGTCTCATCACTATTAGTCAGTTTGTTTCCAGTTATCATAGGTGTCCCAATAGGTTTACAATCTTCCATTCCAAACTTTTTCAACATTTCCTTAAGATACTTGGTCTGAGATATAAAAATGTCATTCTTACTTTGATTAATTTTCAAACCAAGAAAAAATTACATATCACCAATCATTGACATCTCGAATTCATTTTCCATTTCTTTAAAAAACTTCTTACTCATCTTATCATTGCCTCCAAAAGTTATATCATCAACAAAAACTTCTACAGTTAAGATTCCATCTTCATCAGTTCTCAAATATAAATTACTGTCTGCATTACCTTTTCTAAAACCAAGATGAAGTAGATATTTGTCCAGTCTTGCATACCATGCCCTTGGTGCCTGTTTCAGTCCATACAGTGCCTTCTTCAATTTGCAAACCATATTTTTATCATCTGTCAAAGGAAAACCATAAGGTTGCTCAATGTAAACTTCTTCTAGATCACCATTCAAGAATGCTGACTTCACATCCATTTGATAAACTTTAAAGTCTTTATGTGTAGCATAAGCAAGAAATAGTCTCACAACTTCCAATCTAGCAACAAGAGAAAATGTTTCTTCATAGTCTATGCCTTCTTGTTGTGAGTATCCTTTACATACCAGTCTTGCCTTGTTTCTTACCACTATTCCTTGTTCATCCATCTTATTTCTGAAAACCCATTTAGTACCAATCACATTTTTGTTTCTTAGGTCTTGGAACCAATTCCCAAGTATTAGTTTTCTTTATCTATTCAAGTTATTCTTCCATAGATTTAGTCCAAGAATCATCTCTACATGCTTCATCAGTAGTCTTTGGTTCAACTTGAGAAATTAAATAGATCTCATCTCTAGCTCTAGATCTAGTCATCATACCTTTACTTGCATCACCAATAATTTGATCTTCGGGATGGTTCTTCTTAACATACATTGGTGTCTTCAGTATTTCAGTAGCTTCAGTCTATTCATCTTCAATCTCATTGTCAATCATCAAAGATTATTCAGGTTTAGCGGTAACCTCTTTCACTTCTATAATCTAACCACAATCATACATTATTTCCCAAATCTAAAACTTTTCATCTATCCTCACATTGGTGCTTTCAATCAAGTTTCTCAATCTCAGATTGGAACATTTATATGCTTTACTCTTAGTGGAATAGCCAAGAAAGATTCCTTCATCACTTCTAACATCAAACTTGCCTATTTCATCATCTCTCTTGATATAACATTTACTACCAAATATTCTAAAATATTTTATAGTAGGTGTATGATCAAACCATAATTCATAAGGAGTCTTACTTGTACCTTCTATGATCTGAATTTTGTTCAATGTGTACACCGTAGTCCCAACTGCTTCTCTCTAGTGAACATTTGACACATTTCCTTCCAGCAACATAGTCCTTGCAACATCTAATATAGTTATGTTTCTTCGCTCTGCTATCCCATTCTATTGTGGAGTTCTAGGGGCTAATGTCTGTCTATATATTTCATGTTCTTCACAGTATGTATTAAATAGCTCTGATGTAAACTCTCCTCCTTTGTCTGATCTCAAACACTTTATCTTCAAACCAGATTCATTTTCAACTTTTGCTTTAAATAACTTGAATTTGTCAAATGCTTCAGATTTCTCTCTTAAGTATGTAACCCACATCATTCTAGAAAATTCCTCAACAAATAGTATAAAGCACCTTTCACCATAGTATGATCTTGTTCTTGTAGGACCACACAAATCTGTATGTACCAGATCCAACTTTCCTTTTGCTGAATAATCTTTTCTTTTAAAAGTGCTTATAGTTTGCTTCCACATAATACACTCTCTCCACATAGTGTTAGATGGCTTTAAAGTTTTAGGTAAATCTCTTACTACTTTTGTCATACTTTCATTCACAATGTTGTCAAAATTAACATGACAAAATCTTTTGTGTCATAACCAACTATCATCAACCTTCACAATAAAACAAGAAGCTTCCGATGTGTTAAATTCAAATACATTACCTCTAGAATTAGTACCAGATATGATCAAGTCTCCTAATTTACTTTTGATAGAGCATTTCCCATCAATGAATTTCAATTGATAACCCTTATCTACTAACTGTCCAACACTCAACAGATTATGCTTAAGTCCATCAACAAGTAATACATTGTCTGTGTTAGTCTTTCCATACAAAAAAATAGATCCAACTCCAATAATAAGCTTAGGAGTATTGTCACCAAACATGACAACACAATCATCATGTCTTTTCAAACTCACAACTTTGTTTTTATCTCCAGTCATATGATGTGAACAACCACTATCTATAACCCATTCATATTTGTTTTCAACTCAGGATACTAAGGCTTTTTCTTCATGTATAGGTTCATAATCCTTAATAGCAATAAATATAATTTCATCATAGTCACCATCATCATCATCAGATATACCCTCACTAGAATAATAACATTCCTTATCTTTTGAATATTTAGAGTTGAAAAACTTAGGTTTGTGCTTAGGAACTCTTGTAGGACATCTGGATGCAAAATGACCAATCTTGTTACATGAAAAACATTTCAAAGGTAATTTGCCTTCAAAATTTCCCTTACCTCTCTTTTCTCTTCTAAAAATTAGTGCCACAACTTCATCTAGCTTTCTGTCTTCTTCCTGTATTTGTTCCCATTCATCGACATAGGCTCCAAGTTCTTCCCTTAGGTCAGTACTGTTGGTGCTTGCATTTCCAGATAAGGTCTTTTTTTTCTTGTGCATGGTTGTCTTGAATGCTGACTCAACTTTAGGTAAAGTGTCTCCTAATTTTGTTGCCTCAAATTTAGTTAGCTTTCCAATCAACATCTCTCTAGTAAATTTTGGTGTCAAAGGTATAATCTCCTCTATATCTTGTACTTTGGTTCTATATGCAGGTGTCAAAGATCTAAGTATTTTCACAATCACTTCTTCCTCACTGTAAGTACCTCCAGAGTTTCTAATTCCAGTAACCACTTCAGTAATTCTCTATCCATATGCCATAATGTTCTCATCTTCTCTCATCTATAGTGAGTCCATCTCTGTCTTCCAGTTCTGTATCTTTGCCTACTTTGTAAACTTGTCTCCAATATATAATGCTTCCAATCTTGACTAGATCTCATGTGCAGAATCCAAGTCCTTTACTTCAGTGAATTCTCCTTCTGAAAGTGCACTGATCAAAGATTCCCTTGAAACCATATTACATGAAAATTGCTTCTTTTCATCTTCATTAGCCTTCTCTAACTCATCCTTAGTTGCTATCTTTTCTTTCTTCTTTGTGATCATCCAGTAATCAATTCCCAGAGCAAATGTGTTCTTATCTTGTTCTGCCAACTGTCAAAGTTTTCAGGATCAAACTTCAGACTATCCTTCATGTAGTAAGTCATCTTTAGGATCACCTCAAGTTGTTAAAATTTCTTTCTAAGGACCACAAGCTCTGATACCAATTGTTAGGAATAACATTTCACAAGAAAACTAAGAGGGGGGTTGAATCAGTTATGATATAGATTATTAAACTTTAAACTTTATAAACCAAATTTGCAGATGCAAATAATAACACAGTAAATGCCAACACCATAACAAAATATTTTTTGTTGAGGAAACCTTGTTAAAGGTAAAACCCCAGTGGGAATTAACACCCACAAATAATGTACTAAGAGTATAGTATCCATGTTAAAAGATTTAGCCCTGTTAGGAGCTTATTACAACATTACAATACATAGTCCCTGTTAGGAGTCAAAACAAATAGTGGGATCACTACCAAGGCACACTTCCCAATGAAGGTTAAAGCCACCCTCAAGGATTCACAATTCAAACAAGTGTATAAAGCAAATACACAATCCAGTGAACTTTCTGATAGCAACTGTCTTTGCTTGGTCAGTTCCAATGAAGTACTCTTCTCATAAACTCTGCTCTACATCTAGAAACCAAACAATCCTCACAACTTTCACTTCTTCTTTTCAATCTCTATGACATATTTTCAAAAGAAAAGATCACTCATATATACCATCTTACAATAATTCATTAAGTCAGCTTGTTAAGCTTTCCTAATACACAAATAATTAATTAGGCCGGCCAATTAAGGCTTTCTTACATTCAAATAATTATTTAACCCCTTGCTAAGATACACACTCTACCCATAACAAGTAAACATTATTTACAATCCATCAATTATGCTTCCAGATCCACAATCCACACTCACAATTCATTTTACACGCTACATGCCTGAAGTTGGCCAACAAATAGGTCTTCTTCAAAATACACGTCATGGTTGACGTCACTAGTAACCAAACAACAATTGAACTCAACCCATTACTCCAACATATGTAGGCTATCCACCAGTAAGCTTGCATAATCTGAAATATCTTCGCCAAAAATATATACCTGAAACACAGAGACCTTCTCTGTTGAGAATCACAGTTACAGTCCAGAAACTAGTCTTCACCAAATCAATTGTAACATCCACAATATGCAACATAAAGCCAAGTGACCTTAGGAATAAGGTCAACACACATCCTTCTGCATAAATCCAACTTTGATCATTCTAAATCATCCGTACAGTGTTCGTACACTTCTTCCATTCAAGTAACCAGTTTGTCCTCTCCACAAAAATATATGTTAACATCAGTGACAAAACATGAATATCAACAACATGATCAGTAACCAAAACTGATATCATACAACATGTAGATCTGAAATAAATACTAGATCATCTGAGAAATATTTCTATGGATATTGTTATAAATATAATCACTATGGACATAAAACTGAAGAGTGGAAAACTAGAATATCAACAATGAGGAAAATGGTACACCATCAAAGAAGAGAAGAAAAAAACTCAGATACATGTTTTAAATGTGGAAAGTTGGGACATACAACTTCAGAATGTAGAAGAGGAAACAAAAAATTAAGAACTGAACCTTGGAGACCATTACACTACCATGCTATATTTGTTTGAAGTTTTGACATGCGGCCTACAATTGCAGATATTGGTTTGCTACTGACAATGATAGAGATACCAGAGGAAAAAGGACTGTTAATCAAGAACAAGTCAGAGGGTAAATGAAGAAGGTATGGGTAAAGAAAGAATCTGATGCAACATCAATAGAATCCCATGTGTCAGATGACGTAGGCAATTCAACTATCAACTAAGCAAGTAAGTAAATTCCTTAGGGATCTGCAATTCATTAGAATTATCAATAAAATCCCTTAAATTAATATTCTGAGAAAAAAACCATCAATTATCATAAAGGATGCAATGATTAAATGTATGAGATTACTATCAATGAATTTATGTTACTATCAGTATAAAGGAACACTGTTGGCCTGCAATAATTTTGTTTAGTAAAAGTATGCATTGGATATCATGACTCTCTACATAGAGAAATCTATCTTATATAAGTCATTTTATAAGAAGTATATGCGAAAACAAGGTTGAGTGAACACTGCCAACCTATCATACATAAAGAGAATTCTTAATAATTTATTGAAAACTTAAACTCTAGATGATCGAAAAGTTTTTGAGAATTATATATCAAAGACTATGGATGAGAAGATACATATTAATTGTCAGATCATAGGTGAAGGAACCTCAATATCAACTAAATTTATTAAAAGAAACCAAAACAAATGATGCTGGATTTCCAAGGTAGATTTCACTTTGTTTCACAAATCTTGATCTTCCAATAATAACTCAAGATTCAATTTTTTTAAAATCTTGAAGTATCTTTTCACATCTTCGGCCATAATATAATACAATTTTTCTCATAGCCTCTTTTCTTTAAGTGCTTCTTCAATTTCTTCTTTAGGTATATCCATGATAGAAAGATGACTTGCTTGTGATGAATCTGAATCTGAAGAAGTATCTGATGGGTCATTTTGTTCACTTTCTAATTTAGGATGATGTATTAATTTCATTTTTTAGTATGGTTATTTCTTAAAAGAACCTTGACTTGGTTGATTAAATTCAAAATTTATATTTTTCTCTTCTCGAGGTGTGGTGGAACAATCCCACATCTTGATTGCATAGGTAGAAAAATGGTTCAAAATGTGGTGGAGGTCCCCATTGTATCATGCCATAACTTGGTGATACCTTTATACTTTGTATGTCATGATTGAATTAGGTCCTTTCATTTGTTTTAAATTAATAAGTGCTTTTGTATTATCTTGTGGCTGGGAAAGTTCCATGTGTCTTGGGTCATAAAGTCCTTGGGTTTCCAAACTTGAAGGGTATATGACATTTGGGTCTAAATCTTGTGTTTGCAAAGGTACACTTTGTCTTGGTTCAAAAGGTAATTATGTCTCTTTGTTTGAGGTAAAAATGGGTTGGCATACACCTTGTTTTCTTTTGTAAGTTTCTGAACTTGTCATAATTAGCATGATGACTAATTATGCAACTAATGGTATTCACTTGAAAGGTTTTGAAATGAATACAAAACAAATTTGGAATTTGAATTAATCTTGAAATGATTTATGCAATTGGGATTTTAAAGGGATTTTGGAATGATTATGATGATGCAAGGTATGCAAACTTAATATTATGATAGGTACGCTAATTTTTTGGATTTTTGAATTTGAAAAATGGAAACTAAAGGATGATTATGCAAGGAAGCAAACTATGTTTTTGTAATTTTCAGACTTTGCAAAAATCTTAGAAATGCAAAGCTAAGATTAGGACCTTAGGAAATTGAATTAGGATCTTGAATTTAACGAATCAAAAGGACAAAAGTAAAATTGATCAAGCCAAATCCCCCATGAAAAATAGTGAATATTGACCAAGTGATAAAAAGGACAAAAGAGATCATATTTGAAACAAATTCAAGATCCATTTTTCAATGACATAGGGTGAAACTGTAAGACTTGGAATTTTGAGATAGGGTAATGAAGAAGAAAGCCCAAGAAATTGATGAATGGGCCAATCTGTAGATAGGAAACATCTGGTGTTTCCTAGTATCCACTCTTCCGGATCTATACACGGCCTGGCAGGTTGTTCACCAGGCAGAAGCACTAATCGAACAGTGGGAGAGTGATACCAAAAATTACCAGGCGTGGAAGGCAGAGCTCGAAGAGCTCCTCACTCTAGGAGAAGATCTAGTTTCCGAATCTGGGATTCTGGGTGAGGAATCATTTGATTTCGTAAGAACTCAGCACTCCAGACTGGACCTCATATTGGAGGTAACCAAGCAACTGGTAGAGTCTTTACAAGAGAAGGTAAACAAAGTGAAATATTCTTTCAATTCATGTAAATCTTTCGTAATAAAGGCTTCCGGGGTAGATCCCTTCAGCGCAGATACTTATACTCCCGAGGAGTTAGTTTTGGGAGGTTTTGGTGAAATGGAGGGCTCCCGATATCAATCTCCGGAGGGAATTGATGGGGCCAAAATGGTTAAGTTGACCAAGGTGGTGCTTAGGGGCCACGACGCCACAAAGATGGCAGATGAGTTTAAAAGTGATGTTCCGGAACTAGGGGAACAAGTCGAGATGGCCAGATTCAGGAAGGCCAGTTTAAAGAAGGTTGATGAAGATGGTATTTTCCGCCTCCTTCAGGCCTTTGGTGATAATAAACAGCCTTGAGCGTTCCCCGGGAACCGGGGAAGTTTGAGCATTCAGTATTTTTTATTCTTTCAGGGACGTAAGTTCCCGGATCCCGGAGTCCCGGATCCACAATTTTGCATTCTTTGAA
>MU227738.1:240807-251330 GCA_018584345.1 Thuja plicata
CCCCACCTGGCATGTTTTCCAGGGGTTTTGACCCCCTGGGTCAAGGTTGACCTTGACCTTGACCTAGGTCAAGGTTGACCTTGACCTTGACCTAGGTCAAGGTTGACCTTGACCCTCACCAAGGTCCCCCTTTCAAATCTGGAAGCCTGTCAGCTGTCGGGGGTCATCCAAAATTCAATTTTCTGGCTTCCGGGTCGACTGTTTCAGGTTCCAAAGAAGTGATTCCTAAATTATATTTAATATAGGTCCTCTCCTAAGGGTAAAGGCTTTAATGGGAATTTAATTATCCTATGTAGGCCTCCTTAGAAGATTGTGCCCTAGTTTCATATAAAAGGGAGCTTTCTCCTCTCATTTTCTCTAAGTCTTTTAATTGTGATCAAGCATTCTCAAACCATTATCAAGTAACAAGCGCTAAGGAAACTAAGCATTCAAAGGACATTCAAGCATCCATTATTCTACATATTTTCAAGCTCTCAAGGTGTTCAAGTCTTCCCCTCAAGCATTCAAGTTCTCCATTGAAGATCAAGGATTCAAGTTTTCAAGCCTTTGAAGGGATTTGGTTCAAGCATTCAAGATTCATCATTCAAACCCTAGATCTAGCCATCATGATGGTGTGATCTTCCTTCAAGATCCTTTTTTCATCCTCAAGACTCTTGCATCATCTCTTCAAGTTGGATTTCAAGCATACAATCATGGAGGTTTATGGTTTCTATTGAGTCCAAACTTTCATACTTACATACTTGCTACATTTGAGTTACAATTGCATATCTATTTAATATCATAGCTTCATTGTTAGATTAAATTCTACTACTTGCTAGCATTCTATACTTTATTGATTTTAAGGTTAATTCCTAACTCAGGGTTTGACTAAGGCAAACCCCTCCCCCCCAACAAACAAACCTCTTTTTCTTGTAGGTATAGGTTTGGGACTATGGATTTGGACTCGGATTTGGATACCCTTTCCGGCTTTCTTTCAGGCTTCGTGAATAGATTTTATGTCGACATTTTGTAGGTCAGGGTCAACATTACTGGGTTAGGGGTGACATTTGTGGGTCAAGGTCAACCTTTTCCATAAGATAGTGTCGGATCAGAAAAACATTTCTGGGTTTTGTTCATCTCTATGTTCTGGTTTCGGATCATACTTCAAATTTTCCTAAAATAGTCTACAGACCTTAGAAAACAACATTTTATGGATCTAAAATTCTTTAAGGTTGGTTCTTCTCATCCTTTTCAATTACTATCATTTATCATATCTACATTGTCAATTAATAGAATTTAAGATCTCCCTCTTTGTTTTCATTTCCAAATGATTGATTCACTTGTGCATTAATCCCTCTTTTGGTTGATCAACTTGGATCTTTCATTTGTGCATTTGAGGATAAAGGTGGGACATCTTATTTTCCTCTCGATACACATTTCAAAACAATTACAATTTAAATGTAAAGGTTAGGTAAATACACAATCAAACCCTAATAAAATAAAACTAAATAAACAAGATTTTTCTCCCTTTACATCTATAATTCAATATTTTATAACACATTGAAAACTCTCTAAATAAGCTTTACATTCACCATCCATTCACATATTTGGCCATTTTTTGGCATTCTTATGATTACCATCTTGATTGACTAGTTTGACCTGTAAATTATAGGCTCTTTGGGAGTTTGAAAGATTATATACATATATACACATAGACACATATACACACACACATATGAGTGGGAATGGATGAGATTTGTAACTATATGTGAGGTGATTGTGAAGTATATGTGAATTAAGTGTGAAGACTGAATAATACAAATAAGGAAGAGGATAAGCGATAATTGTTGAATCAGACAGAAAGGTCATAGATGCAAATTAGGAGATCTAATATTTTCACATTTTTATGTATGTCTATTAGAGGGCTATACACTCTTTTAACAATAGTGTGAAGTTTTATATTTGTTGTGCAAGTCCTCTTGGGGTTAGATATGTCCTTGGTAGTCCGCCTAAACCATTAGGAACAATGAATTTCTTGGCTTGGGCCTAAACTTTGTAATTAATTATTTCATATTGTCAGTAAGATTCTCAGGAGGAAAACTTTAATATCTTCCAAATGGTGTAGGATATTGAGATGATTATTTCACCAACCATTTTTCTTTTCAATTTTGCAACTTGTAGTTTATTTTCATGTTATACGAACCCAAATAAGTCACCTTACTCTTGCAAGTGAATATATTTTGCTAGTCCAAGCTTCTGATTGTTCTAGACCTCCTAAGTGTCATCATGGACTCTAAATCAATTAAACAAAAATATAAACAGAAGAAAAATGCTATATTTTTGGGTGATGCAAGATTGCCCTGACACCACTAGATGCTTTTGCATCACATGTCACTTGCAAACAACAAATGCTTATTTATCTATAATATTTACTTAGGGATATAAAATTATAATGTATTTAAGTGGATAGAGATGCTAAATGTGTCACATATCCCTTAAATTAGTTATATTGTCTACACATAATGTGGATTATTTGTGTGATTGATTACATTATCTTTCTTGAGTATGATATTGTGTTGGATATATTGGAGATGTAGTGTTTCCCTACCTGAATGGTTAATTTTCATGTGTGTGTGTGTGTGTGTGGTAGGGTATCTTGGCCAATAAATATATATGTATGCTATATGCTCTATCTTGTACATTGTATCATTTTCATTATTGTAATGGAGATCTTATGAATTTATCCACATAGTTGCACATACTTCAATGCAATAATTACTCTAGATAATTAATGATGGTATGAAAATGATAATGGTGTTTTCATGTGATGATCTAAGTGGTCTATGGCTTGGTCCTTCTTTCAAAAGTTAGCATTCAATTTGAATATTTATTGTGAGAGTCATTGAATAACAACTATTTAGGATCAAGTCAGCTTGGGCTCATGTTAAAACATATCTAGAAAACAAGACTACCTAAATAATTTTACTTAGGACTAGGTACATGAGGATTAAAGAATAGAGAGAATATAGATTTTAAATTAGTTTGAATACCTAGTTCCATACATATATACAATGATCAAATACTAGATTATTACATAAAAAGAAAATAATACCATTTAAATAAATCCGAAAACAAATATGAAAAAAATGCTAAAAATTAATTTTTATTTTTATATATATTTAGTTACATTGACATCATCTCATGAATAATTTATATGACTTGTATATTGTTTCTAGAACAATGATCACAATATTTACTTTATTAAATGGATTATTAAAAGCTCACAAATCTGAACCTTTAACCCAGATATCACCTAACTTCTACTAGATTTATGCAACCGAAGATCTCCAAAATAATGCTTTCTATTATCCAATGTATATTGGGCCTTCACCTTATTTTTTCCTTATTTAGGAGTAAAAATAGTTGTAATAAACTGTCTTCATTGGTCTGCCTTCCTTATCAAACGAATCCACCATTCTAATGTCTAAAGTTCTAACTATGCCTTCTTGTCCCACTATTCTCCCGACAGAGATCCTTTGATGGTATGCTAAGGCCTGCATCCATTTTGGGAAGCTATAGAACATCACTGATGTAACATATCACTTGTTTGCTAACACTAAACAAGCTAATTGTGGAATGCACATCATAACATACCTTTCATCCTCAAATTTTCCTTACCTGCTAAGCAAACGGAGATTTTCTTCTCTTTCTATACTTTCCCATCTTACCATCTCTGCTACTATATGATGAGAACTTATCAATTTTATTGCTTCTATTCACAGAGGTAATTTTGTTTGGTAAGTGATCATTCAGATGATTTCACACAATGTTGATAGTGTGTTATTTTCTCAAGGGGGTCCTACACCACAACTTTTCTCTTTCTTCTCTTTTCTCGATTCCAGTTTGGTTGTTTAACTGAATCCACCTCTTCAAATTCTGAATTTCTAATCCATTTAATCGTATCATGTTACTAACGCAACTCTTTTTGTGAGTATCAAACACTGATTGTATATATCATTTGGGATGTTGTAGAACGTCATTGATGTAACAGATCACTTGTTTGGTAACTCTAGATGAGCTTACGGTGGGCTCTCCAAAACTGTATCCCTTACCAAATGCTTCTTCCTCATTCCTCCTTACAATGGACAGCAAATTAAAATGTAACATACCTTTCATTCTCCATTGTTCCTTGCCTGCAAAGGAAATAGAGATTTTCTTCTTGGTCTATAATTTCCCATCTTATCACCTCTTCTTAGAATTTGCTGTCAATTTTATGGCTTTTATTCATGGGAATTTCTCGGGCCTGGAGGTAGTTTTGTTTGGTGTAAGTGATCATTCAGATGATCTCACACAATGTTGATAGAATGCTATTTTCTCAAGTCTTGTTTCTTTTCATAAATCCAAAGCTAGATTGGTTTATTAATCGATTCCACCTCTTGAAATCCCAATTCTCCAATGTGATTCATCGTCTCATGTTACCAACCCAACTCTTTTTTCTGAGTACCAAACAAGAGTGTTAGGTTGATCTATTGTATATATATGTTAGTTGATCTATTGTATATACATATGCCTCATGTATGTTTATATTATGTAAATTTTAAATTCAACTGTATAGTTAATTCAAATCATATTGTTTCATAAAATAAGAAGAGGACATTTGTCATGATCAAAGTTTATTCTCATTTAGAATTTTATCTTTATTATTTTGTAAGCATTCATTATTGTACATTGTTATTATCTAGTGTAATCATCCTCTAGGATTTCATAAAATAGGATGAGGACACTAATCACAATCTAACTTAATCTTCATCAAAGATTTCATCCAGAATTTTATCTTTACACTTTTATAAGCATTCATTATTGTACATCTCATAATTATCTAATCTAATTCAATTGCATTCAAATTCATCTCAATATGAGACAATATATTAGATCAATCTCTCTCTCAAGGTATCATAGTACAATCAATCTTTCCTCTTTAGATGAGATAGACATTTTTGTTGTAGGTGATTTTTTGAGACCCATGTTTCAATATCAACTCCAACAAAATCAGTCTACTTATTGGTATACCAAGTACTATAAAGATTAAAAAAAAAATGTGTAGCAAATTTTTGAGGGATTCATTTATTAAACTTATCCTATATTATCCATTATCATAGAATCTTATACAAATTCCATAATTTTCAATTTTACCCTTGCATATTTTTTTGTTTTATACCTCCTTGAAATATCACTTCTCTTTACTATATATCTTAAGTTTTTATTTCCTTTACATGTTTGGATTGAGAATGTAAATTAATCTACTAGTGCATAGATAAACAACAAAAAACTAGAAATATAAGTCTTCACTCTCTTATACTTATCCATCAAAATTGAACATAACTGAACTATCTATTAATTTGTTAAAAATATATATACAAATGGTAAAATAAATAGTCTTTTTTCTTATCATCATTGAGTGAGCCACTAAATATGTATAAGAACTTCATGATGTAAGTGTCATTTTCCATTCGTATTATACATTATAGTAAAAGATGTTCATGCATTTAATCCTTGTTTTTAGAACAATATGTATCTCCTATATATCGTGTATAAAGATAATCATTTCATCCACTTAAGACAACAAATCTATATGCAATCCCTACATGAAGACATAGTCGATTCCTCTTTGTAACTTCATGAAAGTTACAAGATATAAATTTAAATTTATAATTTTATACCCCATACTAATCATCCCCTCCTCATCTCTTACTCAATTATAATATTGCCTATTATATGATACCTTATGGATAGAGTTAAATGTAAAATTAAATTTCAAAATGGTAATTCAATTATAAATTTTTTAATTAATTAATTTTTTTAAGTCTTTTTAGGATTTATAGTAGAGATCATTAATTTTAATGTTTTTTTTATGAATAAGTCTGACCAAAATATATTAACTTAGGAATCCAGAGTTACAACATAATAAAAAAATAATGGTAGAGAAACTAGAAAAGAAACATTATAAAACTAATTGGGCCAAATCCATATCATTAAATTCACTGTGAAAGCAACATAAATGAAACCATCCAATATTTTTCTTAATAAAGAAAAAAATTTGTAAATAATTTTTCAACTTATAATTAATTTAAATATTATGAAAAACACTCAACAAGAAGAGTAATATACATGTATAATCAAGAGATAAATCTCAATCCTGTTGGATTTTCAGAATAAAATATGATTTCCTTGAGCCACTTTTGTTGACTTTTAATTCTCCTCTGTTTAATGTTGATAAGCTTAAATCAGATTTCTTTTCTTGTGGACTTTAAGAGATAAGTTCAAATCAGATTTTTGAAATCTGATTCTGTCTTTGGATAACAATTACTTTATAAAACAAAAAATGTCTTTATTCTTTTATAGACAGACATCTAAGAAGTATTTTATTCTTGTATGCATTAACAAATTAGTTTGTTCTTGTAAGTGCTCTGTTTTATCATAGACTTGTTTATTGCAACAACATTTATAATTCTCTATCTTGTTAAGTAGTGATTGCTTCAAGATATTTTGTATGCAGCTCCAATTGCTGCAAGTTTATTTTGATTGTAGAAGTTGTTTTCTAGATTAATAGAAGCAAGAAGAAGCTTCCATATCTCCAATTTTGTTTGTATTTATGCTCTGCCCTATTTTTGGGGATTTTAGTTGTTTGCAGATTACAAAGCATTTATTTTTTATGTGTTTCCAGAATATAGAGTGATTCTATATTCTTTACATGGTATCAAAGCTTATTGGCCCTCAATCCTTGTGAGTTTGGGCATTTGTTTTTTTTCTGGGTATTTGAATTTCTTGCACATGAGACATGGCTGGAGATGTAGGAAAGCACTGACAGCAGCCACCATCTTTTAATGGACAAAATTATGATGTTTGGGTAAAGAAGATGAAGACTGTCATGGCTGCAATTGATTTATGGGAGCTCATGGTCAATGGATTTGTGGATGTGATTGGCCCAACTCTGTTTGCTACCCTCACAAACAATCAGAAGACTTAGTTGAAGGAGTCAAGGAGAAAAGATGCAAAATCTTTGAGCTTGATTGAAACTATCTCGACAGAGGCAATCTTTCCCAGAATAGTAATAGTTGATTATTCTAAAGAAGCTTGGGATATTCTTCATACTAGTTTTAAAGGGACTGAAAAATTTCATGTGGTGAAGCTCCAAATGCTTCGAAGAGAATTTGAGACTTTTCTCATAAAGGACAATGAATCCATTTCAGATTTCAGCTCAAGACTCTTTGGTTTGATAAACCAGTTGAGAACCAATGGAGAAACCATGGACGAGAAAAGAATAGTAGAGAAAATTTTGAGAAGTCTGCCCTCAAAATTTGATACTCTAGTTATTGTCATTGAAGAGGCAAAGGACCTCTCAACATTGAATTTTGATGAGTTGATGGGATCTTTCCAAACCCATGAGCATCGAATTAATAGATCAACAAATTCTTCTCAAGAGCAAGCTTTCAGAGCTCAAGCCAATGCAAGAGGTAAGGGGAGAGGAAGAAACAACTCTTGAAGAGGCTCAAGAGGCAGAGGTCATGGAAACTCTGGACAAAAAAATACTGGAGGAGAAAGCTCAAAATGAGCAGCCACAAATGAGGGAGCTAACAGCTCTCAAAATAATTCTAGAGGAGGAAAAAAGAATAATAGCTTGAACAAGAGCAATATTGAGTGCTATTATTGCCATAAATTTGGGCATTATGCAAGTGAATGCTAGAAGAAGCAAAGTGATCAGTCAAAGAAAAGTGCTAATATGGCTGATGTGAAAGTGGGTGATGGAAATAATCCCACAACCTTCATCATGTGCAATATTGGTGAAGAAGGTAGCCCCGAAGTCTTATATTTGGACAACGGTTGTAGTAATCACATGAGTGGTAATGAAAGTATTTTTTATTTCATTGATAAATCTATAAAGTCTGAAATTAGAATGGGGAACAATGGAATTGTTCCAGTTGTGAGAAAAGGATCTATTATGATCCGCACCAAGCAAGGTGAGAAACAAGAAATTTAGAATGTTTATTTTGCCCCAGGTATAAAGCATAATTTGATCAGTGGTGGACAACTCATTCAAAATGGATATAAAGTGTTGATGGAGAATGACTAATGTGTCATTTATGAGAAGGATGGGAGTAGGAAAATTATTGCAGCAGTCCAAATGACAAAGAAATGAATGTTTCCATTGAAGGTAGAAATGTGTTTCTCTTCATTTTTAGCAGCTGCATCTCCCAAGCAAGCATGTATAGCAGTACAACAACAATTATCCTTCAAGAGAGTGATTGAAGACCCCTCCAGCTATGACATTTAAGGTATGGACATCTTGGCTATGCTAGTTTAAGTTTATTGTCCAAGAAAAGAATGGTAGATAATTTTCCATGTATAAAAGAGTTCAGTAACAAGTGTGAGGCTTGTATTTTGGGTAAGTACCATAGGATTCCCTTTAATTCTGGTAACTCTAGAAGGGCAAGAGCGCCATTAGAGTTGGTACATACTAATTTTGTTAGCCCTATGCAAATCACTTCCATTGGGGGGAGTACTTATTTTATGACCTTCATAGATGATTTCAGCCGTTGAACATGGGTATATTTTATGAAAAATAAATCTAAAGCTTTTGATAAGTTTTTAGAATTTAAATCCCAGGCTGAAAAAGAAAGTGGACATTATGTTAAAGTCCTAAGGTCAGACAAAGGGGGGGATTATACCTCCAATATTTTTGTGAAAATTTGCAAGTAGAATGTCATAAAGAAGGAGCTAATAGCCAGTTATAATCTGCAGCAAAATGGACTAGCTGAAAGAAAGAATAGGACCATCATTGAGATGATAAGAAATATGATGAAAGAAAAAGGACTTCCAATTGAATATTGGGGAGAATCTATAGCAATAGCTATTTATTTGATAAATAGAAGTCCTACAAAGGGAGTCTATGACAAGATTCCAGTGGAATCATGGGCAAAGCATAGATGGATGGTTGAACACTTGAGAGTGTTTGGTGTGTAGCATATGCACACATGCCAAAGGAGCAAAGACAAAAGTTGGATGAAAAGGGTGTGAAGTGTATATTCGTGGGATATAGTCTTGATTCAAAGACATATAGATTGTATAACCCAGTCACCAAAAAGATCATCATTTCAAGAGACATGGAGTTCATTGAGAATGAGTTATGGGATGGCTTAGTGGACACGTCTTCAAGCACTTCAAGTAAAGTGCATATTATTGCTAAAGCTGATGACATTAATGAATAGTAAGATGATATAACAACAGATATAGAAGGCTCTAGAAGGTAGCAAATTGGCCCAACAGAGACCAACAGCAGCAATACTGAGAGTTGTGATCCCACTCTCGCCTCCTAGTGCCAAGAAAGACCAAGAGTCTAAGGGAGATTTACCAAGATGAAAGGTATGAAAATGAATTTAATAAAAATATAAATTTTGCATTGTTTTCTCATAGTGATCCAATTTATTTTGAGGATGCTGAAAATGAAGAAAAATGATGTAAGGCCATGGATGAGGAAATATATGCAATTAAAAGACATGAAACTTGGGAGCTCTCTAATTTACCTCCTAAAAAGAAATTTGTTGGGGTTAAATGGGTTTACAAGACCAAGAGCAATGCTGAAGGAAAAATAGATAAGCATAAGGCTCGATTGGTGGTCAAGGGGTATAAACAGTAGTTTGGTAGAGACTATGATGAAACGTACACCCCTGTTGCAAGAATGGAAACTGTGTGTGCTATCATAGGAATTGTAGCCTAGCACAAGTGGAAGGTATATCAAATGGATGTGAAATTTTCCTTCTTGAATGAAGTACTGAAAGAAGAGGTTTATGTGGAGCAGTCACCTGGTTATGAAGTTTCAGGTCATGAAGGTAAAGTGAATAGGCTAAAGAAGGCTCTTTATGGGTGTAAACGTCCAAAAATATTAATATTATTTTCCCTATTTCCTCTAACTATTTAAATTAATCAATTAAATAGTTTCATTTGTCAATAGTTTAAATACTATTCTAAAATGTATTTTATTTAAATATATTTGCCTCCATAAAATCCCCTTTTAATAAATTTATATTTACTAAATCCTCCATATACCTAATTCTTCTAAAAACATGATTTATTAAAATTCAATTTGGATTATAATCTAAACGCTAGCTAGAAACCTACTAATCCACCCTAAAGCCTACCCTATTCCTACCCTACTCCCATCACCTCATTTCCTAAGTATGCTTCCACACCTAACTGTCCTCTGAACATGTTTAATGGGTGATTCCTAACCTTTTTAAGGATAATGGAATGCTCACCCACATGGGAAAATTCTCTCCAAAATGGTCACCCATTCCTCTTAAATTCTCTCTTACAACTTTGTCTCCTCATTTGAAATATTGAGCTACTCAATATTAATGCAAATTTTGACTCAAAATTGGCCATCTTTTCAAAGCCATGTGTCTCCTATGTGGCTCTTATGTGGATGCCACATAAGTGCCACTTCATCCAAGCCTCTTCCTCTCTCCAAAAACTCTATAAATAGAGGC